>BMAW01132850.1:815843-890843 GCA_019974015.1 Nephila pilipes
TTAAATATTAGAGTTTGTCTTTATCTGTTGATGTGGCAATTTTAAATTATCAAAGGCCTACTCTCAGGCAGGCCAACACTAACAAGAGCAAGGGAGAAAACAGCCTAAAAAATAAGAGGCAATGCCAATAAAAATAACAATAAGAAGGCAGTAAGGAAACAGTCACCCCTCCACCATCCTAAAGATCTAGCATTGCAGGCTACTGAAAGGTTTACTTAACCCTGAATTATGCAAATGTAGTTCAGTGCAAATCGAAAGACTGCATGCGCATTTCACCCACCACTCCTCTTCCAGATCCTAGCAATGTCTGCCTTAACTCTGGTTTTAAAAAAGACCTTTTAGAAATGAGTATGGAATTGCGGACACGAATGTCAACCAAGGCATATTAATCTGGAAATTCACTACGAGGTACGCACCAAGTCTGCAGATGTTGACACGATACATTATTTTCGAAGCCTACAGCAGGCTTCTTTAAAATTTAATAACCCAACTATACATAACATCAAGGTAAGATTCTGGAACGTAAACTAATGATGTCCGAGACTTTGTTCCCGAGCCAAACTTTGACGAGTTTTGTGTTCAAGAAACAAGGCTTCAACCAGACTTGAACCCCAGAGTCTATTTTCTCTGTAAAGAGGCCTGGGTGCAAGAAACCATTTGGGACCCTAATTTTTTTTTGTCAAGTAACAAAATTACAAACACGAATATATATCACTACTGCATGTTTATTTAATGTGTGATATTGTTTTTATTAATACATTAATTATTCAAGAAGCTGAGGAGGTTTCAATGCTGAGGAGGTTAGAGCAAGTGCATTTAAGTGTTTTGCACACATGCTTGACTAAAAAGTTCAGTTTAGATGGGGATACTTGGGAGTTTCCCCAAATCAAATAACAAAAACTAACCTTTCACATCAAGAATTTGAGAAAGAGAAGATTATCAAAATTCACAGATCTACTATTATAATGTTTACAATAAAATGAAATTTACATCATACTGACAACGACAGGAATATTGTCAAGTTTTCCTGTTCAAGAGTACATTATTTTAGTTCTTGATCATATTAGGCCCTCAGTACATAGCATTCGCAAAAATTCCATGTTCCAAAAATCTGTTACGCAAGCTAACAGCACAAACATATAATTATTAAAGTCTTTCAAGAACTTACTATAGTTTGCATCTGAAAACTTACTTTAATTTTTATATGCAACTCTTTCTTTATGTTTATCAATAATATGTCTTCAAGATTTCTGGAATGGGAAAAGCTTTGTAATTCACTTTTGTTTTTACCTTGATAAATGAAAATTTTTAAAATTAAATATTATGTAAATGTTGGATTTTAGATGAATCTTGGCCGACAGATTGGTGCAGTTTTTTTTTTTTCCCTCAGAGTACTGAGGTGGTAGTTTTCCCATAAAAAAAGGGCCTCTTCGATAACTCTGAAACCTCGTTAACGAGTTCAGTCCCCTCATGACAAATGTGGAGACCTCAGGATGGGTAATTTTGACTACGTCGAAAAGAAAAACACGTTTCTGTACCATTTTCACCACTAATCAAAGACACCATATTTGGTACTAGGCTTATGGATACAGAGATGGCCCTTAAGCCAAATCTAGGTACAACATACCTCTAATGCCAGAATAGAGCTCATTACTAGAACACTTTAATAATGCTTTCAGTGCCCCCCCCCTCGAGATGCAAGACCACTTACCCTACGATGTCCTACCTGAAGCATGCTTGTACTATTAGCTTGAGCTGTTTCCTACATGGGAAATAAGCATAGATTCCAAATGCTCAGGTCATGACAACTTCCAAGACTGATGAACTCTGCATGTTATGAAAATAGCCAATTTACTCACATGTATGAATAAAAACTCAAGCAAAGAATTCAATTGCAACGAAAATCACACCAGGAATTAGTTTTAAAAAGACCCAATTTTTCCTGTAAATGCATCTATACACAATGCTAACTTCTGGTGGTCTTTGTAATGCATTCAAAAAGTGAGAACTTGAACTGAACAAGTTTCTCAGGTTATAACATACATCAATAATAGAGCTAAGAATACAAGTTACAAAACATCAAGACGTAAATAAAACTTTTAAAGAAATTTTAAACCTACCTTGGTTCCAACAATATATTTTAAATTTAACAATTTCAAGCTTTACAGGTGCAGAATAAAACTATATTTATAAATATTTAAATACTACAAGAACTCTACAAATCCAATAGAAATCTAAAAAGTAACAAAATTGCACATACCTAACTGGAATTTAAGATCTTCCAAATTTTAGAAGATGAAACCATGCACAATATGAGACCCATGTCTGTGATCTTCAAAGTATGAAAAGACCACAGACATGGGTCTAACACAATGCATTGCAAAATCAAATCTGTCAAACTGATTTGCAAGCTACAGAGATACAACTCCATATTAATGATATAACTTTTAAATTTCAATAGCTCTCAAACTTACCATTAAATTTTAAACTTATTGAGGTACATAGAATTATCAGCCACTTTGGTTAGAGCAAGTTTTTTGATACATTATGGCATGAGTTTTCATTGAACATATTCGGCTAAACACATTGTGAAAAAATCTGGTTGAACTGCAATTTTATCAAATTTTTTTTTTAAATATACCGAATACAAACAGGACACTCTTAAATCTGAAGTTTTCTTTGTAGCTGAACAAAATTAGTGTTTAATTGCTCAAAGAGAACTAATTAATGGATTAAATACTTTTGTTTTCATTCTATGTATTCATCAAGCAAATTCATATACACTCTTCATAACACCTTGATAAATGAATCTATAATTAAAAATTTATAAACTGGTATAAGGATTTTTAAAGACAGCAATTTCCAATCATTTCAAAATTTACAAATCAAAAATCAAATCCAGCACAAAAATTGAATCAATCAAAAATCGCTAAAATCATCCATCACAACTTTTTCCATTTCATTGGTTTTTTAGGAATGCAATATAATAAAAGTATCTTCATGGTAATAAAATAAAAACTTCCAAAATAATTATTTCCTTATCACTGCTTATAGTCTTACTAGAATCAAAAATTAAAAATATAGTACTTAACAGCAAATTAAATCTACATGAAGCAACTTTAAAAAACTTACACTTATGGTACCATGAGTGAAATAGCATCCCTGATCAGTTCTTTGTTGTGCAGCTAACAAACATAACAAAAGTGAACTTTTTTTTTTATGATAATCTTATCCGCCCTGCTGACGCCATAAATAATTACATGAAAAATTAGTCGGTATTTTCCATTTTAGCAACAAAGACAATAAAGTTACCAAAATTTATACAACCAATGCCTAATGGAATGTCTTTTATGTATATATTGTGCGTTGTAGCATATAAAGTCTACTTGACAAGATTTGCACACGTGAAATTGAAAAGTACTAATTTGTGTTATCAGTAATTTGGTTTTTGAAAGTATTAGAATAATAATTTACGTGGGACGATCTTTCTCATGTAAGGATATTTGTAAAAAAGCCCTTCTGATATCTGAAATTACACCAATTGGTTTCAGTCTAAATCTCGCCAAAATAGAAGGAATTGTTTCAATTAAATTATTTCCAGTCTCCAAACAGTCATTTAATGACGGATGGTTATGGATCTTAGCAGAGGCATCAAACACCGGTCTTATCTTGGTTGTGGATGTTTCTTTGATAACGGGTCAGTGTGGAAAGTAATGAGTACCAACAAGTAACTCATTTCCAGGAACTTCCTCAATAACCCCTTCTTCTAACCATTCTCTAAAGACTTCATGATACTTTTCTCTAAAACCAAATTTTTCAACTTCCTGGTAGTAGATTCAAGTCTTTTCAAGTGCAACTCGTAATTGTCTGTTAGAAACGCTTGATCCACTTTCCAAAGCATGTGGAACTTGTATCTTCCATCTCTCTTTTGCCGAACTGTTTCTTGAAAGTGAAACATAATAGCCTTTTCAGTTTCCTCTCTTGAATTTTGCTCAGTAGGATCCCGTATACCAAGTAGTTCCAGATCCCACAGTGAAGAAACAGGAATATCTGCTTGAGATAACATGGTTACGATATTCATATTTGCATCTTTTTCATCAGTATTATCAGGTACTTTTTATTTTTCAAAATATATGATTTTTGTGATCCCGTAACGATACTAGCTCTAGCTTTACTCTCTTTCTTGATACCATGTACATTTACAACAAGAGTTTGTAATATAACTTCATTCATTGCCTGAGAATGTAAAGAATCGACTGTTTTATCCTTAATATATTTGTCATTTGCATCTTGTTTGGATGAATCAGACATATTACATCCAATGTTAGGGCACATGAATTTTAAATGACTTTTGGAACACAATTGACACGATATTTGAGATCGACATCTAGAAGCAAGATGACCCGGCACAATCCTTTCTTTTTTATTATTGCGATCTTTTCCTCTAGTGGGATGAAAAAAGCTCTTTTACAAAAGCAATTTGCATGAACCTTGAAACAAAACGCACAAGTATCGTTTGGGATCTAGAATGAATAATTCAGCAAAAGGCGAGAGCGAACGTTGGCTCTCTGCCAAATGCTTGCGGTTTTCAGACGCTAGTATTTCAGATCTACTTAATTTCATTTTTTCTTCTGATTGCACTTCGCTCTTCAGAAACGAAACTATAGCATTCAGTGTTGATATACTCTGTTCGGAGTCAATATTTTTTTCTTTGTCTTTCAAAGGATCGCAATATATGGGTCGGTAACGAACTTTCGATTAAAGGATATAATATTACGCCGCACTGATCTGTAGTTACACCTAAACTACTTAGAGCTCGAAGTTGAGTAGAAAGTTTATTATACAAACTGCTTAAAGAATCTTGTTTCTTTTTAGTAGCATTATTTAAAACAAGTCTTAACAATTCTCGTACATAAAAATCAATTAATAGTTCTTTTCGTCCATATCTTTCAGTTAAGCTTTCTATTGCCAAAGGGTAGTTTTCATTCGTAATAGGAAAAGATTCAACAAGCTCTCTAGCTTCTGGCTTAATTTTTGTCGACTGAATTAAGTACTGAAATTTATCACATTCAGTTAAATTTTTATTTTTGTGTATGTTTCTAAACTGATTCCAGAAGGTTAACCAATCTCGTAATTCACCACCAAATTTATGCAGTTCAACTTCAGGAAGTCGCGGGGAAATCGTTTTAAAACGGATTCTCACACACAGTCAAATGAGAATTATTGTTAGAATTGCTACTTTCTTTCTTGTTTTGTTTGCTTCTAATATTCTCTAATACTCGTTTAGATTTTAGTTCCATTCTCAAAGCCTTTTCTCTATATTCTTTGATAATATTAAATTCAGTTTCGAATTCTGTTTCATATGTTAAAGCATCTAAATAATTATTATGTGTCAATTCTAATGAGTCCGTTTTTTGATTAAACAAATGTAAACACATTTCTATTTCTTCTGCGTCAGGAATTTCATTCATCAACCCACTCTCTAACTTAGTGTATGATTTTGTAAATGAAGTACGCTGTGCTGTTTTATTTCGTTTAACAATTTCCATATTTGCTATCTTATTAAATTAGTTCATACATTCAATGATAAATGTCTATGTTCAATATCTAATTATATCAATGGCTTCAAAATGGAAATTCAATTTTTTTACCGTTATCAAACTCCAAAACAAAACCAGCCCACCCGGGGGCGCCAGAAATGTAGTTCCTATTAGGATTTACTGTGAAAATGAATGTAGGCAGTTTTGTTTACAGATGACAA
The DNA here is from genome assembly GCA_019974015.1 of Nephila pilipes. NCBI lineage: Eukaryota > Metazoa > Arthropoda > Arachnida > Araneae > Nephilidae > Nephila > Nephila pilipes. The sequence continues at coordinate 821,605 of BMAW01132850.1, forward strand.
CATTGTAGGAAACATCAAAAACATATATTTAAATCAAAACAGCACAGCACAAACATTAAATGCTCTTTTCTTTCGCCATCATCTTTTCCAAAACACAAGCGTCACAGCTTTTTCTTCTCTTACATCTGTTGCCACTGTCTAACAAAGAAACTTATCTCTCATGGAGTTTGATCATGACGCAACACATCGGAATCCCCTCGTTTCATTTCAGGTCGTTTTCCATTTCCAGTCATTTTTTGAAAGTATCAAGGTGCTCAAATATTTTTTCGACCGACTGTACTACAGAGTTTCCCCTGAGAATCGACTTGCGAAGGTTGAAACAAACTGATTCTTCTCAAGGGCAACGCCTTGGCTATCAATCTATTACTCGAAATCTGGATTTGGTGGGGAAAAACTCTTCATCTCCGTAAAGTAAAGACTCCCCAACATTATATAAAGAAGTGATTGATTGGTTTTATTAACGTCACAATAAAAGCAACATGAGGGTTATTGGCGACAAACCTTGTCATTTTGAATCTCAGTCAAGTGACAGCTGAGCTGGTAACTTCCTCTCTAAGCACCATTCCAATGGAAGGACTTTGGTGTTTACAGATTTGATATACATCAGCTTCTGCTACACGGTTGGTATTCAGAGGCATCAAGGCTTTAACCAATCATTTCAACGAAAACTGCCCGCTGAAAGTTCATGACCATGACCACTAGGCTACCGCGTCCTTTATAATAGTAAACTATGATCGATGTTGAGTTTTCTATAGTTTTTACCAAGTAATAATTCTAAACTAAGGAAATTTCTTCTTTTACGGCCATGACAATATGCACCCCCACAAACAAAATTAATTTCTATGTACGCCTCTAGTGTGTATGGTTTTATATTACCGGAATATTTTTGTAAGATTTAAAATTCATTTACGATTGCAATCTCATCAAGAATCCATATCTAAAAGATATATACCTCTAATATTATTTTTGAGGCAGCTTATGAAAATAACCATTAAATGCTATTTTTAGGAATTTCTCTCAAAAATGCCTTACGGAAAATCTGCATTTCATAATTTCGATTGTTTCCAATGGTGTTCGGAAAGAAAATAATATTTTTAAGCATTCACAATAAAAATATAAATAATTATCAACAGTATTAAACGGAAGCTTTTGACATGTTAATAAACACTACTACTTTACTTTATCAGCTGAAGATCGTGAATCGGAATTTCAAAACAACATGTAAACTTTAATTTTTAAAATCTACTTTTATTGTTTTAATTTGTCTCATCTAAGTACATATTTTTTTAGTGAAAAATGCATGAAGCTTATGAAGTTGTACCAATTGTCCAAAAACTGCCTCCCGGATTGTCAATTGAGACAATTTCTGCTTACGGTAAGATAATTTGATGTACTGAAACATAAGCTCTGTAGTATCAGAATATTATATCAAGTGAGGAAAATACTCACAAAGTTTTTCAAAACAATGTAGTTTATTTGATATGTATTGTCAGAGGACTATTTTTAAAATAAATAATTTTATTGACTTTTGATGAATTTCATATTTGCTGTTTTTATTTTATTTTATTAACGAGAACTGCCTTCTTTACTGTATTTGCTGTATATGTATGTTATCTCGGAAGTAAATTTCTTTCTTTTATGTAATAATATACTTTGAATTTCTTGTGTAATGGTATTTTATCGTTAAATACTTTTATTTGATAAACATTCTGATTTCATTCATGATTTATTTTTAAATTAAAACTATAATCTTTATTTCTTGGTATATCGTTGTCTTAAGTGCGTTTATTTTGCATGTCAAAATAATTCACAAATCATATACTTCTTAATTAAACCAGTATTATTTAAGAAGCCTTTCATATTTCAAAACTTATGAAATGAAATTAGGTTGTTAACTCATTTCACAAATATGTAGCATTTGGGTTTTTATTAGATTACAAAAATTTAGCTTCTCTTAATAAATATATTGTTTCTTGGTTTCTATTAAACAAGTAAATTTAAATTTAAGAATTGACATCTGCTACATTGCTGATTAGTCTAGTGATATTATTTAATAAAACTGGTATATTCTTATGTAATTTTATTTTTGAGGAAAGCTGTAGCTTTTTGCTTTAGTACCAAAAAGTTTTCCGATTATTTTCGTTTAAATGTAACTTAGTATAGATCACAGGGTCCATGAAAATATTCGAGGGAACCATAATCGGGCACAATACTTTCCCCTTCCTTTATGATTTTCTGTTCTGTTCAGTTTTGACCGGAATGTAAATACTGTTATGGTAACTCTTACTACTGAACTCCATGAAGGAATAAAAAAAAAAAAAAACCTGAATTGTAGAAGGTCAATTCATTTTGCATTGTCTGCCCAGAGGTTTCTAGCCAAGTATATCATCTTAGTGTTAGACCATGCAACTTCTATAAGTTTCCTTAGGTGAAATCTTCATTAAAAGGATTAAGATTTAAGTCCATAAAAGCTGTGAAAGAGAAAGGAGTACACATTTAGAAGGAGCTTAGATAAGACTTTCAGCACTGTTTCAATGGAAGATTTGCTTGGAACATTGTAGGGATAGAGGAGGAGTGTATATTGAAGTTGATAATAAGTAAATATATAAGAATTCAAAATAAAATGTTTTACAGCATCAGTTCCATAATTTAAAAGCTGCACCTTGTATGTATATATATATATACACACTAGTGTGCAAACCATATGCAACTTTTCAGATTATGCTGTAATTCTGACAAAAATCAACTGGGTGACATGAAATTCACACTTAGAAGTTGACACGAAAGCACAGTAGCCAAAAAATGAATGGTACATATATATTACGGAAATGGAGAAAAAGGCTTTATTGACAGAATGTGTTAGTAATAAACATTGCCTGGCCATGAAGAAGAACAATAAACTAAAGTCTCTTTGTAAGGGATATTTCTTCACCTAACTACAATGGTAGTGTGATACTGTCTGTTCTTACTCAATATTAAATTATCCAACAGTTCTTGAGGTAAAAGTTGCCATTCTTCAAGGAGTATCTGTTTCAGCTATCTGGTGTTTTCCAAAAGGTACAATCTTGCTACCAATTGTCTCTCCAAAACATTCCAGACATGTTTGGTGGGATTTAATGGCCCCAGTAGCTTAGGAGCCATGATCATGGACTTGTGGGAGTGGTTTTTATCCATCGTGTGTTTGAGTCTTGGTGCTACTTCAGACCCACGGTGTAACCAGAGCTGATGCATGTTAAATCTGGCCATGCTCAAAATGCTCCCATTGGCATGGTGTGGATGTTAGGAGAAGGAGGTGCCAGCTCAGGTATCCTCCTCGCCACTTGATCGAGGTTCACAATTATGAGGCTCATTGCCAATACCCCACATAATGATTTTAGTGTAATGTCAATAAAATCAATCAATAGAATTCAAATCACCAGAACAAGCTGGTGCCTCCATTCTGCAGATATCTTTACTTAATAGAAGCTCCTCAATAGGAGAGCTCCTGTGTGGACATGCATTGTGCACAAAATAAAATCTGTACCAATGGTGCTTTGAAACAAATACACGCATGACAGTATAATTTCTTCTCAGTAACAATATCTAGTAAGTGAGCTGTTGTCGAAAATATTGAACTCTGTTTGTCCATTTAATGTAATACAAGTCCCCATGCAAGCACTCCAGGACCACACCAACGGTCTTTTCCCTGAGTTGAGTAGGATGAAACCCTGTCCCTCACTTCATATCAACTAGTCATGAGAATTGTTATTCAGTTTTAAGAACTCATCAGTAAATAGAACATGACTCCATTGATGAGATGTCCGATCTTTATGTTCAGGACACCAATATAAACGGTGCTGCTGATGGGGTATGTTACTTGTATGCAGCATTAGAAATGACGGGTAAATAGACTGTATTTGTGCTGGCATTTGGACCCAGTTAAAAATATGATACTTGTCATCTGATTGCTGTACACAGCTGCTGAGCAATGTTACATTATATCTAGTTCTGATCTTTTTTGACTGTAGACCAATATACCTATTGTTACTTGTTACTATTTTTCTCAGCTGATCATCGCCAATCTTTCTTACAGCTGTATTTGGAAAATTTTCCAAGCTCTTGAAACTATACTTTTCTCAATTCCAAACTCTTCTGCAACACTAGTCAAACGATGTTTTTCTCTTACTTAATGTAAAGGCATCCTGATGGTTTCTTGTAGCTATTATGAACATACACTTTCTCTTTCACTTGCAGGGAATGTTTGGAAATATGTCTTTCCTCCTTCTTTTTAAGTTGCCCTGGTGTGTTCATTCCACATGTTTGTGTGCCTTGAGGCTCCATCTGATGTCTGCATATGCATCATGCATAGTGCTGATATTTGCATATGCATCACCTTTCTATTGACCTGCCTTTTCACTGTACTCATTGCAAAAAAGCCCTTTTCAACAATTTCATATTTGTATTCATATGTTCAAAAATGCTGTTTGCTAATGTGTGTGTGCATGCATGTATACATACATATATATAGGGAGTTATTCTAAATTTTGAAAAGGATATTTCATTTCATAAAAAGGCTTTGTCATAATTTTGGTTTGTTATTAGTAAAATTTCAGGGAATAATATCTTTTATGCAATAATTATTTTTCATATAGAAAATAACTTTTTTTTTTTTTTACAAATTATGTTAAATATTCATATACCTCTGTAGTTAATTGTTAACTCATAAATTTATGAAATTGATATTAGGCATTAAATAAAATTTTGTATAGAGGTAACTGTTCAGTAGGAAAACTATAAATATATTAGAAGTGTAAGAAAAGGGCCCCCCCCCCCCCCCAAAAAAAAAAAAAAAAAAAAAAAAACAGAACATGGAGAACAGATCTGCCTTAGGATTATAGGAAGAATGATTGATGAAACAGAAAAAAGGTTAATAACTTCTGGTTTCTGGGACTTTTAAATTATACCTATCAGTATGATGGTGATTATAAAACTACCAGTATTGAGATCAATCTATAATTAATAATATAACATCCTGTGACCTTTACACTGTAACACGGATGGTGTAATGGTGAAAGGATAATATAATAATTATGTTGACCTCATCACTGACTGTGTTTTTAATTTTTTAATAATGATATACAAAATGCAAAAACTTGTGATTTGGAAGTTTTTAATTGTTTGGGATGCTTGAAAACATTTTTTATTATTCTGTAAAATAATTGATGGAGTTTTAATTGCATTTTAAATTCTATCATTGCAAGACTGAATTTTTGTGTTTGTTCTGATCAAAGATCTAAATTCTTTAAAAAGGTATGGACTGTAATTTTTTTTAACTATTAATGTAAATCAGAATTATCATTAGCTTTATTAATGATTGTTATAATCTTCACAGTGTTTTTATCGTCATTTTCTCAGCATTAAATTCATTTATTTCTGAATTCGTTGAATGCAGGGGGGGGGACAATCTTTTTTTTTAAAAAAAATCCTGCAATGATGCATGAAAATTTTGTCTAATGCAAACAAGTATATAAGTCAAAAAGGTATGCATATTTTATGTAATAAAGATAAATTACACTTATATAATAAATTATCTGTGCCTAGAACAGTTGTCTTACATATTTTATAGCTCCATTGTAAATTTTATTTTACATTATGTGCAAAGAATATGAACTGAAGATATTTTTTTCCTTCTCAAATAGATGATTACCTTTTGGTTGGTACAAAGTCCGGTACTTTACTTTTGTATCAGTTAGTTCCATCTCTGAAGCCAGGATCCAAACCAGGTATTAATAAAAAAACATTTTTGTAAATGAATATAGTGAAATTTTGATTTGGTTATTAAGAATCAAGAAATTCACATAGTTTGATATTTTTTGTTATTAAAGGAAGAGTAATTCATATTTAATTCAAGATGATATGTCAGTTGTATGTGCAATGAATGAAGGGATCAATTTGAAATTATACAATAAATTCAACTGAAAATGTTATTTAATTTAATGACACTCTCTTGATAGGTTAGTTTAATTTTAATGCATTGAAAATTATATACATTTTAAAGATAATTTATTATTGCAACTCCTCATTTGAATTGCTTTTAAACTATTGTATTAATTTCAGTAATGTTATTAAATGTGAAGCACAAACCATAACATTAAAGTTTTCTCATTTTTAAATATAGTTATTTCTTTCTATATAGGTTCATCTCAATATGAAGTGAAGCTCCTAAAATCAAATAAAGCTTTTTCAAAGAAATCAATTACACAGGTATTTTATATTTGTTCATTTAATAATAAATGTTTATTTGTCTGATCATTGAATGATATTTTTTTTTTTAAAAAAAAGCCTTTCACATTAAGATTCATTAATTCAATTAAAATTGAATAGTATTGTGTTTTTTTTTTTTTTTTTCATTCCTTCTATTGTTTGATGCATTGGAAATTTTTTAATAAGCATTATAATAAATACAGTAAAAGGTATTGAATATATATGTCTTTAGTAATATTTATGTTCTGTAGTAAAATGTTAATTTGTATAAAGTGATAATTTAATGAATAAATTTCATTAGTAATATATAATAAACATGCATATAAATTAATAATAAATTATAAAACTATAGCAAAAATAAATTAACTTAATTTAAAATGCAGAATTAAAACTAATGTATAAATCTGTTATTACCAAATTATTGAACAAAACTTATTGTAATTAAATATTTTAATTTAATGAAAGCAATACAATAAAATTAAGTATATTAAGTTGTAAATTAAACAATAGAAAAAAATCTAAAAAGGATTTAAAGTCTTTAAATTGCTGTAAGTAGAAATTTTAATGAAAATATGCAACAATACATAATAAGCATGTATAAAATCTAATTAATAAATTACCCAACTGTAGCATTATAAAATTCAATTGTATTTAATATATATATATTTATATAATTGATACATACATTTGTTTGTATAGCTTCAAGTAATTCCTGATTTCCAAATGCTAATATGTCTTGCAGGTGAGAGAAATTTTAAATTAAAATTGTATTGTGCTGTTTTGAAAGAAAAATGTAATGCATATATATATGTATAAATTTTCCTGCGATATTGTTTTTTTTATGCAATATCTTACTTCAGATTTCTCTCCCCCCTCCCTTAAAAGGATTTTTCCTCTCCTTAAAAGCTTGAATTATCAATTATTTTAAAAAGTTGTGTGGAAAGTATTTGCAATGTATAAAAACAAGTTTCAATTTTGTTTTTAATTAACTTAAAAATTATGTTATTAAAGAAATAATCATACAACTCTTAATGGAGAGTAGTTTATCTAGAGAACAATTATATAAGAACAAAAATACTGTGGACATTTAGCATCATAAGGGAAACATATCTGATTAAAATTTGTCAACACAGAAAAACTGGATAACTCTAACCCCATTAACTCTTAATCCTCAGTAAGATGAAGATTGTAGCCATCCCTTGTGATGGAGTAAATGTGCGGTTTATCGAATTATTTAGACTTTATAACTAAGACAAAATAATCTTTCCCAACAAGGTATTAATAATATATATTTATTCTCTATAATTTGAATTTAACAAATCAGATTTGATATGTCAAAGTTAGTAATGTAATGACATCACGCTGTGAACTCTCTAAGCTCAAAGCAATAAAATCTTAAAAATTTTGTCTGCTGATTCTTAGAAATGTTTGATGCTTTTGCTCAATTGTACTTTGTACATTTCTATTCATTAAATTCTCAATGTATCACATTTGGGTGCATTATATTTGTTTATGTTTTGGCTCATATTGCTTAAAAGAAGTTTATTATTAGTGAATACTTATTTGGTTGGCTAACAAGCATCATTTAACTTGAGTACAAAACAGGTTGTAAACTCTAAAAGAAAATTTAATGTTATCAATACTAGTGGAATATTAAAATATGAATCAAGCAGCAACTTACCTTGCAAAAGAGAATGTTAAGTTGAGTTTACTGATTTTGAAGCATGCTTGTAGGCATAGATAAAATTAGAAATTGTGCCTTTGTAAGGTTAAATTGTAGCTATTACATCCTTTGAATCTTGAAATTCTTGCTAAATTGACAACTCATTAACTCGACATTTTTAACATTTCCCTTGAAATTTGAGTTATCAATTTTTCACTGCATATAAGAGAAACTCTGTTTCCTTTTGTCATTCAAATATTGAATGAAGTTCTTCAGCCAAATTATATATTGTGAAATAATATAAACATCCTGTTAGAGTATATTTTTATATATAATGTAATGATTTTTTAAAATTTTTAGTATATCAGGATTAGTTGTTTTATTGCAATTCCCTTTTATTATTTAGCAGAATATACCATTATTCAGAAATCTTTTTCACAATTAAGGACTTTCTGGACTATTTTTCTGAAAAATAAATAACACAGGCCTGCAATGGAAAAAATACAAAAGAATTCATAGCTGAGTTTTATGAAGCAAGTGTTATCGGAAGTCACTTTTCGAGCTTTATTCGGATTTATTCTGAATGTGTTATCTTTCTTAAAACTGAATTCTCTTGACTTCTCTGGAGTCATCAGAAAAGATATGAAACAGATGTCCTCATGAGGGGTATTGTTTATCTTTCTTTAACTTAGAAGATGGGTACTTACTGTGTTTGTAGTAATATAAAAAAAAAGGTGTTAAAATTTTTCTTTCGTGTGTAGTGTCGTGTGTGCACTAATAGAGTGACAAGTAGAAACTTTATCAAGGAAGCAATTTTAGCAATTATGTTTTTCTCCATTCGTTTTGTGAAACGGGGCTTCAAATTCGAGACATTATGATAATTTGCCAGATGACTTTTGTCACATATATGGCAAATATGGTGCAATTAAAAACCCCATGAGGAGCATTACAGGTTATATAAGACAACATTATCTTGCATATTTTGGCATGAAATTTGGAGACTAGGACAAATTGTGAGTTCTTCATAAAACTTATGTGGAGTGTCTCATTGATCTACACTTCTGGCTCAAAGGAAAGAAAACTTCTCTATGATTTGGAATTCCATTGACATGGAGGGAGATGAAAAGCCACTTTGGTGATTGTTACTTTTGTTCCAGCCATGTCTGCGAGTACAACGGCAAAAATCAAAAGCTAATCTCTTATCCTGATAACATTCCATCGGTCATATGCCCCATTCCTTATGGACCTAATGTGCTAGTGCCTTTGCCTCCTATTGAATTTCCTGTCATCCTTCCATAGTCTTCAGACTCAGATCATCCACAAATTCAAGGCTTTGATACTGAATATAAGCCCACTGGAGCCGATTCATCTTGGCCCTTCTCTCTAGTTGAACTCAATTATCCGACTAGAAATTTGGACTTTTTGAAAGAGGAAGTTGAATTGTTGGGTTGATTGGAAGATAATACTTAGAGAAAGATGAGAACTTGGTCTATTTTCAGATGTTCCCGGATGGATGAGCAAATTTAATATCACCTTTAATAAAGATGAATGGAAGGCTGTTTATAGATTCATCAAAAAGGAGCCTTAAAGATGTCCTTAATCTTGGAAGTCAGTGTGCATCTGTACTAGTTGGACACTCTGTGCATTTAAAAGAATGCTATGAAAACTTGGCTCTCTTAACAAAATAATGTATGCCGACCACAGTTGGACTGTTTACATTGATTTAAAAGTTATTGCCATGCTTCTTGGTCTGTAAGGCAGATATACATAGTTCCCATGTTTAATTTGTGAGTGGGATAGTCATGAGAAGACTCAACATTGGGTTAGAATAGAACAGCCAAATAGACAAAATCTGAAACTAGGCAAGAAGAATGGGATTCGGAAGTATTGTTACTTGCTTAGTTAAGCCTAACAAAGTATTGTTACCCCCTCTTCATGTAAAATTAGCTTTAATGAAGCAGTTTCTCAAGGCTTTTCGAAAAGATGGTGATTGTTTTAAGTACCAGTTCAAAAAGTTTCCAAGTTTATCTGTAGCCAAGTTGAAAGAGGGAATCTTTGTTGGTCCAGATATCTGCATGCTTATGAAGGATAAAGACTTTGAGACTAGCATAACAACAAAGGGAAAATAAGCTTGGGGTGCCTTCAAAGATGTAATCAGAAAATTTTAGGGTAATTGTGATGATCAAGCAATTGCAATAAATATGCTGGAAAATTTTCAAGCTTTGTGTTGCTCCGTGATTGTCAATTTGCCTCACTAAGAATCAATACTTTCATAGATTTAACTGGATAAAAACTTTTACCAGATAGGTACCATGTTAAATTGTTACCATAAAACTTTTACCATGTTAAACTGTTCAAGAGAATTCCTTTTCAAATAGGATTTTAGCAAAAATATCTATCGATTTTACAAAAAACTCTGACATGATGGGGAAAAATGGAGGTCATTTTTTAACACACCAAATAACATAAAAATCACCAAAAACTTCTTTTGCATTTTGCGAAAACTTATATTTCGCTGGCCTGTGTAATTATAAATTCAAAATTAACTTTTAATTATTTGATTTGCAATTTTTATTGAAATTCAACAGTTCATCTATGAAAAATATTTAAAAATGTACTGTTGTTATTCTTTTATAAAGTTCTTTCTTTTATAAGTCAAAAGTTAGCTATTTTGGTAGCAAATTAATAAACTGATAGTAAGTTTAAAAAAAAGTTGGTAATTTTTAAAGATGTTATTCTAACAAGCTCTTATCTCAACTACTTAAAAAACTAATAGCTGATTGTCTACTATTTTATAAAAGTTTTTACATTATTATTATTATAATTATTATCATTGTATACATGTTATCAATATTATTATTAACTAATGAATGTGAAAATAATTTAATGTTACATAATATTTTTTTAAAATAAAGATTCCACAGTCACAGCCTTTGATCTTAGTCAATTTAATCTCCAAACAATTGCAACACTTCCCAAAACAAAAGGAGCACATTACTTTACTGTCAGTGTACAGGTGAGTTTTTCAGTTTTATAATAAATATATTTATTGTAAAATTAGATATCTTTATTCTACTGAATATATATATTAATTCTACATTAAATTTTTTTCCATGGGGATGCTATTTTATTAAATTCAAAATGTTTCAACTACAACTTTTTATCAGCTATCAGAGGGCCAAACCAATGAACAAGCAATAAAACTGCTAGTTAAATTGAATTATATGGAATACTCATACAACAAAAAAACATAATTCTGCATTATGAACAAGAAACTGATATTAACTTTTTCCCTAAAAATTTATTTTGCCTTTGGTAATTTTTTTTCTTAAGGAATGGTTTGCAAATTGAGTGGGGTGGGGGACCATCATGATTAAAAAGTATCACTATCCAAAACCCCAAAACTTCTATTCATTTTGAAATAAAAATTGCAGAATGAAAAAAATCAAGGTGAAAGGAACTCCAATTACTATTTGTTCAGAAGAAGTTACTTATTTGTAATAATTTTAATTAAAACAATATGATGTGTGTAATATACATAATTACAAATTGCAGGAATAACTGTATTTCTTCTGAACAATTATTTATAAGCTTTTTAGGAGAAAAACTGTTTCCAACTTATTTCTTTTTCTGCAGTGATTGAAAGCATGCATTTAGTTCTCCGATTCTCATGTTTTAAATATTTTTGAATCACCAGACCTTATTTATCTTATCTTCTGGATATATCCATTAGCTTTCTAAGGATTGTTTAAAAAAGATATAATTTGGACAAATTTTCTTGCACTGAAATATTTTAACTATCAAATAAGTATGCATTTTGGCAAATTTTTTTAGGTATGTTCCATGCTTTTTAGACATAATTTAATGTATTTTGTAAGCCTTTCCAAAAATATTTTAATGTTAATGTCATATAAATAGATTTCAATCATACTTTTGCAAAAAAACTTACTGGAATTTTTGTTATTTTTTTTTTATTTCATATGAATTTCTTAGTATTGAGTTCCTAATTGTTCTTTTAATGTCTAGGATATTCTTAAAAAGAGTTTGGTATATTTGGTATTTAGCTTATTATATTGTATTATATAAAAATTATGCCACTGATTAATGAAGACTTCTGATTCAATATGAAGATGAGATGTAATTGTACATGCAATATTTATTTATTTATTTTGTGAGAAGAACAAATCCAAATCTTATGGATGCTTTTTTCTCTTAATAGAAAATAGGGAACTAAATGAGATAAAATTGGAATACACTCAGCAGAAAATAAGAAATTAAACACAGATCAAAAGCAAACAAATTTAATATTTCTATCAAGATATTTTTTGTACAATACTTCAAAATTCAATTAAAATTATGAAACATCATTTCTCATTGATACCTTCAAATTTTCTAACATTGTTATTATTTTGGTTTTTAATTATTTGTCTATTTTAAGTTTTTATTGATTAAATTCATTTTGATTTCTTTTTATTTTATACATAAATTAAGTATTTGTTTAGGGATTTTATTGTTGATAAATTAAATGTCTAATATTAATGACAAGTAAATTTAAAAAAAAAATATCGTAAGAAATTTCATAGGAAAATTTCAATAAAAATTAAAAATTATATTGAGGTTGAGAGAGAATCTGTACAAACTACAAGCACCTGCTGTACGGGGGGTATTTTCTGTTTATTGTTCTTTTTTATAATAATTTCAACAAATGTTTGGTGCAGCTTAACCAGACTTGGCTCTTGCACCATATCCCCTTTATGTCATTAACAAGTTGAGTCCACTTCATTAATTTGTTGGCATTAGTTCACTCAATTATCAATAGTTAGGTTATTAGAAAACATGTCAAGTTTTTCCTAGATTTTTATTAACTCCTGCCTTCATTCATCAATTTTTAAGATAATGTCAAATATATTTTAAAAAATGATTATTGGTCATCCCTGAATTTCTATGATTTTACATACATACATATATGTAACCTGCATTATTAATTATTAATACATAGTATTTGTATATTGCGAAGTTGATCACAACTAAATGCTATTGAATTATAATTAAAATCTTGTTGCACCAATTGATTTTGCTTCATACTATTTATTTTTGTTACGCATATAATTTATTCGATAATGGAACAACCAACCAAATGTTTTTTTTTCTTTTCATAAACAAAACACTTTTGTTGTAAACTTCAATTATAGAACTTCTTTGAAAATAGAGCAAAAAGACATTTCTTTTTGAAACAATGCTTAGCTTTTTGGCTGTTGAGGTAGTGTTCATTTAGTGACCCTAGCTATATTTGAATTTTATAGTATAAAAGGATTCAATCATAAACAGAATAATTGAGAAAATTTTATCTCTGTGGGTACTGTACTGGATTTTATAGCTACTGACCTTAAGAGATTTCCAATGAAAAAAGCTTGAGAATCACTTTTATAAAGTATTCTTTAAATATGTTGCTAAATTACCTTTTTGTTTTCACCCATTTTTCTGTGAAAATTAGTTCTCACACTAAATTTGTTGTAAATAGTCTGAAATTACTATAAATACTGATTTAACAGGTAAATAACATCTACACAACATTGTGTTAATTGCTTTGGCAGAGAAACATTGATATAGTAGTGTGTTATTGTAATATTTCTCTGCTTTGACTGCAATGTTTTTCTGGTGTGTATTTGGCAAAAAAAAAAACCAGTCAATAAGATACAGCAAATTATGGTTGACTTGCAAATGCTTAATAGGCTGATTAGTAGCTTAAAAAAGATCTTTTTTTTCTGTAATTATTTTTTGAATGATGTTGAATTTTTTTTTTTTTTTAATTTTGTGTAATTATAATTTGTATTTAATGTAATAAAATAGGTAGTTTAATTTCATTGCTTTTACATCTAATAATTGTATGCACAAAACATTATTTGCCGAGAAAAATTCTGAAATATTTGGTCTTTAGTGTGTCAGATTCTTGAAAAATCAGTTGAATATGATATTGACACTCATCATCTGTTTATTTACTTTTAAGTTGGCATTTGATAGTGTAAGTAGGAAAAATCTAATGGAAACAATGTATGAATTTAAAATTCCAAGTAAACTGGTTTACCTTACTATGTGTACTCTGAATGGCACCAGTTGTAAAATTAAATTCAGGGGTGCCCTCTCAGAAGGGATAATAATGTTCGACTGGATGATTCTGTTTCACACCTTCTCTTCAGTATTGCACTGGAAAAAGTTATTCATGATTCACATATCGACACTCAAAGGAACATCTACAAATCTGTTCAGCTTTTGACTTATGCTGATGATATTGATATCTTTGCTAGGAGTATCCCACCTTGAGAAAAGCATTCTCTGCTTTAGGGATTACTGCAAATATTATGGGATTGATAATAAATGTGTCTAAAACCAAGTATATGCATGCAATGAAATTGCCATCAAGCAATACACTCTATCATTTGAAAATTGGCCCTCATAAGTTTGAATTCTTTAATTTCCTTAGATCTTGTATGACTCAAAAAAATGACATTATCTCTGAGATCCAAAATCTTATTTCACTAGCCAACAAAATGTTCTGTAAACTCCATTCTTTACTGAGGCCCCATTTTCTCTCCAGAGAAAGAAAGCTTCTTATACATGAAACTATCATTAGAATGATCCTAATGTATGGCTCTGAAACTTGGTCTCTAAGTAAAAATGGAGAATACAAAATTGCAGTTTTTGAAAAAATGATTCTCAGAATGGTTCAGTATTCTTGGTGGTGTCAAAGAAAATGGTCTTTTGTACAGGCATATTAATTTTGAAATTGATAGAATTTTTAATGAGCTTGTATTAAAGTGAAATTAATATGGTGGTTAAATGTATTAAAGTAAAACGAATGAACTGGACTTCTCATATTATAAGAAGAGATGAAAAAAAATCCAGCAAAAATTATTTTTGTTGTAAAGCCCTTTACTAGACAGAAAAGATTATGACTTGATTCTGTTAATCAGTTTTAAGGTGATTGGGGAGAGAAACTGTCAGATCAAGGCAAAAGGCAAGTTATCTTAGAGGAATCTTCAAAATAAAAGGCCTGGGCCTACTCAGGGCTGGCTGTTGAGTCGAATTATGATCATAAATTTTTTATAACTGAGATAAAAAAAATGTTGTGTCCATCAAAAAATTGTTTTTTTAACTATTGTTTTTATAAATGGTATTGTAGAATCTTAATTTTACTAATCTTGTTTAAATTTGGAAAAATATGTAAATAATTATGTTTAGTTTTTTATGACGATTTATGAATATTGCAGTTATCCTCAATGATTTTGTTCAATACATAATTCATTTCAGATTTTTAAATTTGCCTGTCATTGTTCTTAGGATTAGAGTTCATGATCTGTTTTGAACTTACTTTTTGATTTGAAATGTAGTTATATGTCTAGATTCTGTTCAAGTAATTATTTAATTTTTAATTTAGTCATCAACTTTGTTATTTCAATCCATAAAAATTGTTAGTAAAATTATTGCTTGTGTATGTTTTATGTTAGATGAGAGTTAATTATAATTGAGCATTATTTCATTTGTATAACACAAAACTTAATATTGATTATTGGATACAGAATAATTATTTTAAGTATTGAAATTAAAAGTATTATTAATTTATTCTTTATTTCTTTTGTAGAAACATAAATCTCTCACAGGTGAGGTTAAGCTTTCTTTCAGACTTTGTGTTGCTGTAAAGAAAAAACTACAGGTATAGTGTGCATTATTTTTCAAAAGATATTTTTCTCAATTTCCTTATTTTCTGTAAATATTCTCAGAAGTTCTTCAAATGTTAATATAATTTTTTAAATCAGAAAATAGTACTCACAGTTTTTGCTTCATTTTGATTTATGATTATGAAAATTAATATTTACTAATTTGTCTCAAATTAAAATTAAATTTCTTTCCCATCTTTTGTTCACTTTGTACTTTAAGTTAAATATATGTCTAAATTACTCTGATCATATATTAATTCATTTTTTGTAAATGTGTATGATTAATTTTTTTAATCATGTAACAAAATATTAAATAAGTTTGTGTTTAAAAAAATTCTGTTATTCTTGCAATATGAAAAAGCATATTTTATAATTTGAATACAACTGAACATGTTCATTGCAGTTTTTGTTTTAATTAATACCTTTGTAGTTTCTAATATACTCACTATTAAATTATGTTCTGTTGAAATAGAAATTCATCATTCTGTTTTATGGTAATCTTGCTATTTAAGTTTATTTTTAATATTCATGTAATAAAGAAATTTGGTAAATTTTGTTTATTACATTATTTAAATATTGTAGCTCAAAACTCTTTCTTGTACATTTGAATGAAATTGTAATATTTGAAGGCTATATTTTGTTAAAATAAGTAGTATTGTAATTCTGTTGGATTTGTTTTTTCAGCTTTATTATTGGAAACCTAAAGACTTAAAGTTTCTCGAATTCAGTGTAAGTATTACGAATGTTTATGTGTCTTGTTACTTCATTAATCCACTTACTTCTTAATGCTTAATTGAATATGAATTTTTGATATGTTTTAAAAAGATTTGAAGAGGAAATTCAATGTATAAAAAATGCTGCTTAATGAATTTATATTCATTCTCATGAAAACTGTAATTTTTAAAAAAAATCAGCCCTGTACTGATTCATATTTTTAAACACTTCAATAAATAATAAATACTGTTCCATTCAATTATATATTCAAAAAGCAAGCATACATTTTCTACTAATTAACAAAACAATATAATTGTATCTCTCTTACTTTACTGTTTATACATCAAATCCAAAAAGTATTGAATCAGTAAAATTATTGTAAAAATAAAAACATATTTCATGTCATGTTTGTTTGATAAAAAATTAAGGCAGCATTTATTAATGAAAACTGGAACAAATATTCAATATATGTATATTTTAACCCAAATCTTTTTTAAAATGATTTTGAAATAATACGATTCCCCAACATATTTTTTTACACGGTTTTTTGTTCTGGCGCGAATCCTCACCCAATTTTTTTTTCCAATCCTAATTTTGACAGTGTTATTAGAAGATGGTTGGTTTATGCTCACACATATGTAAGTTGCATAGTCTACTTCATGGCTTGTTTACTTTGTATTCTGGAGTTACGGGAAATTCCCGAATTTTATAATAACTTTTTCTTTATTTTGTTGTTCTTCAATTTGAACACAGCATTTCAGTTTCCAGCCAAACTGGAAACCTGTCATGTCACTGTTTCGACTATATTCAATCACTTAACTCAAAGAAATTAGTTGTTTAAACATGTTATTAACTTGAAATTTATCCTTAAAATCACAATTTCTGTCATATATATATATATTTTTACAAACTTGTATGCATTTTATCATTTCGATGATTGAAGTTGAGGGTAAAGTTCTGCTATTAATCGCTGATTCAATTCATGAAGGCTTAAAAATTTGCTTCAAGTATGAGACAACATTTTCTAATGATTCTGACATGAAGCATGCTTTAAAATTTCAATGTGATCTTAAGTTTTGTGTAGCAGGTTCTCCAGAATTATATCAGCAACATGTGACCCCCCCCCCCAAAAAAAAAAAAAAAACCCACAGACACTAATAATAGGCATTGGAACAACAAAGGGCCGAAATAATGAATGAAATTCTTCATTGGAATCAAGGCTGATAGTCATGCTAAACATATCTGACTCATCTACTGTTGATAGCATTTTTGATCCAGTTCCATAATAAACATGCACACTTGTTATAAAATAGTGATGAATAGTTGTTAGTAGTTTTATTCCCATTTTCAATTTGATTTTTATATGTTGTGTATACCTGTAGACTGAATTTTCACTGTACACTAATTTAAGTTTTTTTTGTAATAAAAATGAATTGTTTTTATTTTATAAATATGTAATATAGATTTCATTATATTACTTTTCTGCATGGATGTTTAGGAAAATATTTGTTTTTTTTTTATCTTACATAATCCTTTGAAGTTATGGAACATATTCTTAAATTTACCATATGTAACATGTATTTTTTTGAACTAATTTTTTTTGCATGGTTTTCTGAGGAACATGTCTATCAGGTAAAAAAAGAGTTGGGTTTGTATAATCTCTCTCTCTCTCTGTGTGTGTTTATATATATAAAAAGGTTTTTCATCTTTTGTCTGAGATTTCTGTTTTAGAAAATTTTAAAGTTTTCTTTTCCTCTTCTGTCTCCCCTCTCCTTTTGATTTAGCATTTATCAGTTTAATGCTATAAGAAAAATAATTCGATATAAAAACCAACGTTTTTAAAAGCAACGTTTTTATATGGTGGCAAAGTTTATTAGAGAAAATTATTGAAATATTAGTTAATACTGTTAGTTATTTTATCTTTAAAATTTACTTAAAAAGAGACATTTGTGAGCGTATTAAAAAATTCATAATATAAAATCAAAACATGCATTTGAAAGTTTGTAAGTCATTCTATTAAAAAAAAAATGGGAACCAGAATTCAGAAAAAATTATTGTGATAAGACATGGCGCCTAATATTGGAAACTTTCTTTCTTGCGAATGATTACTGACTAAAAGTCAGCAACCCTTACTATCTCGGAGATTGTAAAGGGGAGATAGTATCTCCCCTTTGTGAGTACAAAAGGTTTACGATAACCTCATGCTGCGTGGGGAGTGCCCGGTGCTCCCAGAGGGGGAAAGAAATTTTTCCCTGAATCCTAAAAGCGCCTCGAGGAAAGAATATTTTGACTTATTAAAATTATTGAAATATGAGTTAAAACTTGTCGCAAACGAATAAATATTGCATTGTTAGGCGAGTACGAACGATTCCCGAAATTTCAAAGCTCTAGCTTGATGGGAAGTTGGTTAAATTAACGATCGAAAATTTGATGACACACACACACACACACCAAGTGAAATTCAGAAAAACGTTGTAACATTGTTTAAAGAATTGCTTGTATACTACTTATTATACTTATTATTACATTTAGTACTTATTCTTCAAATTCTCATTTTATTTTTATTCTGTTAGTGTTTATATATGAATAATTAATAGAAAAAACAAAATAAATTGGGCATAATAACAATTTGAAAGCTTGCAATATTTACATCTGCTCATTCTTAATTTTTTAAGTTTTTTGAAATACTATCTAGGCTTTCAATTTAATTCTATAGCAATGTACAGCAGTGAGTTATTATTATGTACCTTAAATAATATCCTAAATTATTTCTAAAATAGATATATTTTACTATTCATATTGTTTATTCTTACAGTTAAATTATTCTTATTTATGAAATTCTATTCATTTGTACGTTTACTTTTTATACAGCAAGATTTAAGCTTAAGAGATGTTCCTAGAACTATTGTTTGGTGTGGAGAATCTTTATGCATTGGATATAAGGCAGAATATTCACTAATGAAGGTATCTTTTATATATTTCTCTATTTCATTTACTGAATTTTGGAAATGATAAAAATTAAACTTATAATATTACCTGACTCACCTCTAAAAGTATAATTGTTTTTATAGCATCTTTATTATATAATATATATAGTTTCAAAATCTCCTAATCGTATTCGAACAATTCTTACAATAACAAATAAAAATTAATTTTTTAGGTTATATACTTGATGGCAAAAGCTTGTTTTTATGAGAAATCATAAAGACATAAATTAGTTGACTTTTTCAAAATAATTTGTACGTATGAGTTCAAATAATTTATTGATATTAGCGTGAAAATTTTTATGTTATATAACGAGCTTTACATTCAACACAAAGAATTAAGGAAAATTATTTTTGATTCAATTATGGACTAACTGAGATTTTTCCAATCATTCTATAAAATTGAATAATGTGTAAAAAATTAAGTTTTACATAATTTGAGTTTCTCATTATCATAAGAAATGTCTTATGAATTGGATATAAAGCAGATGTACATGTATAATATGTGTTTTTTTTTTAATTATTTAAGTAACCAAATGTATCTTGGAGTATATGTTTCCAATAGATACTTTTTATTCATTAATGCAATTAAAATTATTTAGTAAATATAATATGTGAAAATCAGAATGATATATCTTAAATTAAATTTTTTGTGCCTATATAACAATGACATGGTTTTCCTCTATATGTGAACCTGATATCCTAAAAGAGTTATTATGATACATTTTCTTATGACCTGCTATTTAGATATGCATCTGAATATATTTGTTTATAAAAAAAAAGGATTTAATTTTTTTATAGATTGTTTTATTTCCACTTATGTAACAAAAGAACATGATCTTATGTATTCATAATCTTAGTTGTAATTTAATAATGTAACTCATTATGTGTTATGTTAATATAGGTTACAGGAGATCCTAAGGATCTGTTTCCAACAGGTGGAAAACAACAAGAACCCCTTGTTGCTCTCCTTCCAAACAATCAGTTAGCTGTAGGTAGTGATGAGCAAACTATTTTAATTGATTCTGAAGGAAATCCAACATTAAAGTATTCTATCAAATGGTCTGAAGTACCTGTTGCTTTAGGTATGGTTCTTAATTCATTCAAAAAGATTTGTATGTATTTAATCTTACTGTAATTAAAATAATGTGAACATATTGTCTTATTGAATCTTGATGTTTTTCTTTTTCATTAGATGATATTTTAAGTAATTTTATTTTAAGTAATTGTAAAAAATTAATCACATTTGTTGAATGATTTCTTTTCATAATGTTTTTGTTAGAGAAATTGTTTTGCTCCACAAATCAGCTCATTATAAATGCATATTGATTAGATCAAAATAACTTATTTTAGTTGAAATTAATGTTTTTAATGACCTAATAAATGTTGATAAAATTTTTCTTCTGATTTTAATTTGTGTTATATAATTTATCTTTTATAAGTTGTAAGTTCTGAGAAGTATATTTGTTTAATATTAATCTAATTTAAGAAATCCTTTCTTTTTTCATCTATTATAAGTGACATAAACATTTTTAAGATTAATATCAAAATAATTTAAATTTAACTTCATGGTGAGATTGTTTTAAGCTTTTTGTGTTAATTAAGCATCGTTTAGAAGTTTCTTAACATTTTTGGGAAATTTCATCCATTCATTTAATTCTGCATCATTTTTAAATATCAAATGGTAATTTATAGTACTTATAATCTTTTGGTTAATTTTATTCTTGTAACCAATGGGACAAACAATTCTGTCAATGATTTTATATCAAATTTCAATTTTTATTTAAAAGAAATAAGTGATATGAGAACTTCGCCTTTTATATGTTATTGATATTTTTCTCTAGATTTTAATCAATCAACTTAAATATTAACATCAATAATTTCAAACATTTAAATTTTAGTGTAAGGAGCTTTGTATGTTTTTTAATTATTTTGCTTTATTTGTGATATTTTTTTAAAAAAAGGTTTTTATTGGATATATGTTTAAAAAGTATATGAAAAGTCATTATAATAATGTAGTTTTCAAATTTAAAAATGAATTATGTTATATTTGTTGAGAAATTATGCTTAATTTATTTAAATGAATTTTAAAAATGTATGTTGAAAATTATAAATGATTTATTATTTTGAGTGATGAATGATTTACTATACTGAGTCTGTTAAAATTTTTTCCTTCAGTACATGATTCACCTTATTTGATAGCAGTACTGCCAAATTCTGTAGAAGTTAGACCTATTGAACCTCGTATCCATGTTCAAAGTATTGATTTACAAAAGACTAAAACAATTGTCACAAGTAAAAGGTAATTTTTAAAAAATTTCGTTTTATAAATGATAAATAATATTTAATTTTGTTATTAACTGAATAAATTTAACATGATTAAGATTTCTAAAATTGCGTGCTCTGCATTTTCTGTATAATTTAATTATTGCTATATGTTTATTCTTGTAAATTTATTTCCATATTTTAGATTGAAAAAACTGTTTTCTTATATGAAAACTTTGTTTCAAATGTATGTTTAATAACTAAAGTATTCATTTTTTAAAAGAAAAGCAGGAGGGGATTTACCATTTCTTTTGAATATGCTCTTGTAATCAGATGTACATATCTTTTAATTTCTAATGCTAAAATAAATATTTAAACTGTTATTAAACAAATAATTTCACTAATGCAATATATATTCAATTATATAATGTAAATATGTTTTTCCCACTTGTTTGTATTAACGTATTTATTTCCAATTTTCTTTTCTATGAATGAAGTAACATATTAATAATTTAACTTTGCAAAACTAATATTATTATCCTTTCCATGATAGAAGTTGTTTTAAGATTTACTCATATATTTTTATAGTTATTTTAAAACATTTCATGCTAATATTTTCCCCCAATAGAGGATGGATATTTGCAGCTTCTAATTCAGATGTATGGCTGTTGCATGCTGTTAATTTTCCCGAACAGATAACTCAGTTATTGTCACAAAAGCAGTTTGAATTGGCTTTGCATATGGCTGTATGTATAGATTTTTAATAATGTTAAAATAATTTTAAAAATATAAAAATTATTTCCTCTTGTTTGAAAAAATTTTAAAAATTATTCTATGATGTTTTAAAATGTTGTGCATGTGCAAGCGGTAATTTTATAAGGCTATAATTTGAGAATGATTTGTGAATTTGTTAAACCTTTTACAGTTAATCTCTAGTACATTTTGCTTACATTTATATATATATAATTAAATCAAATAATTATTTTATTTATGAAGGAAATTTGCATTTTTTTAGGAAATGACAAATGAGTGTGAAATGGAGAAACAACAGCTTGTTCAACGAATTGAAAACTTAAATGCATTTTATCTTTTTTGTAAGCAAAGTTTTAAAGAAGCTATGGATTTGTTTTTGAAGCTTGAAACAGGTAATCATTTATTTTTCTTACTTTGTGTGTAAATAAGAAAAGCACCATAAAATATTGACCATAATACGCATGCTTGATTTTGCACCAAATTTTTGGGAAAAAATTACAATTCGAATATAGTACACAACTGTAACTTTTCAATATTTTGTTTAAAAATTGCACAAGTATTTATTAACATGATTGAAATTTTTAGTAAAAAAATGAAAACATCAAATTCGGTAGAAAAAACTTAAATTTTAACTCAAAACAAACAATACTGTCAAATGGTTGGTCTTAATCACTTTCACTAGAATGCAGCTAATCTATTGTTTTTGCTTCCAAGTCATAATTATTGGTGTTGTCGTAATACGTGACATGTAACTTTAGTTCTTGTTTGTATAAAATGAACACCTGCGCAACACGCGTTTTACAACAATCTCTTACTGCTGCTGCACATTTATTTATCGATGTTTAAAACCCATTTTTAAATTTTTTACTAGTATAATACATGCCCTCATTTTTACAGACTAAAATGTGGGAAAGAAGTGTTTATTATGGTCAAGACTTTTCGGTGTTATATATATATATATATTCGGTATTGCATACATATACACACACTCATTATAGCAGTTAAGTATGTTGCAACTATAATGTTATATCTGTTTTATTTTAAAGAAATGGAGCTTAGAGAACTTAAAAAAACTTTATTAATTATTTGTGCATATGACATTTGTGTGAAGAATATAATATAATTTTTTAATTTGTCTCATTAAACATTTTTTGTTTATTTATTTTATTTCTATTTTTTTTTAATTAGAAGATAAATGCTTTTGTTGCTCAATGTCCTGTAAAATAAGTCAATCATCTTTTCCATAGTTTGCTTAAGGTGTTTAGATGGTTTTTGTAAATTTTGTGCTTATTTTATTGAAATTTGATGATATTCTTACATTGAACCTTCTTTCTATTTTATCATTGCATGTTTTAATATTTTGCTTTCTTATTGTATAGGAAACATTTTGAAATAAATCTGTATGATTTTTTCCCATGTGAAAAGTGTATTTTATTCTTATAAATTATGTACAATCACTTGGAGATAAATAGTTTTTATGGCTTTATAGAAATAGAAATTTTCTTTTTTATTTGCCTGAATTATGAATATTCACTTATATCTTGCCATTTTTTTAATTTTAAATTGTCTATTGCATCTGACACCTCAAAAACAAACTAATTAAGAACTATCAAAAAAAAATTTTTCATACAATTGTACATTTTTTCCTAGATCCTTCTCATGTAATAGGTTTATTTCCTAATTTGCTACCAGATGAGTTCCGAAGTAGCCTGGAATATCCAGACAGACTTCCGAATTTGCAAGGGACTGAATTAGAAAATGGACTTTTAGCATTGACTGATTATTTGGTTGAAGTATGTTTATCAGTATTGAATTTTCCCCCATAAAGTAATAAAATGTTTGAAAATGTAGTTGCAGTTTGAAATTATTGGATTTTTAAGAATTATCAAAAAATTTTATAATAATTATGTCTTGACAACATTTTATTTTTTATTTTATAAGTATTGAATTATTGTGTTATAAGTTATTTATATATGATTACAAAAAACTCTTAATTTTGAATAAAAAAATTTGAAATTTAATTAATTGATAATTGAAGAATTCCTTCAGTAATTTTCAGTTATTTACGGATTGATGTATGAGACATTGAGATTTCTGTCTGCATTGGTCTCTCTTATTTCATGGTACTAAGTAAATAGGATAATCAACATATGAATTTTCATAGCTAGGAATACTTCAGAATATATTTAAAATTATATACTTTTCTTAGATTTCGGGTTTTAAGCCAAAATTGATATTTCAACTTTGTGATTTTTATAATAGGCTGTGTAATATCTAGTATATTTTTTAAGCCATACTTTATCAAAGGGATCATCATTAATATCAAAGATCAAAATGTTTTTTTATAGTGAAATTTTATTTCTATACTGTGCAAAATATTTTTTATTGAGGAAGTCTAACTGATAATTAATATTATAAAAAAAAAAATTTAGGCATCTGTGGCAGATGTACCTACCAAATTTTTAAAAGATGTAACAAAGAATTATTATTTTAAATGTCATATTTCTGAATATTTCACTGTTTAAAAAAGGGGAGATTTAGTCCATATACCAGTATCTCATTTTAATTATTTCTTTTAGAACATATATTTGGTTCCTATTTTTATTAAATTTAATGGAAAAATATTGTTATCTGTTATTCAAATAATACATAATATAATATTTAATAATCTATGTAAAATAAGAAGGGGCATTTAGATGTTCTGAGCTAGTCAAATTATAATATTTCTAACTTTTTCCAAAGTAAAGTGTCTTTTTTTCAAAATTGTATTTTGAAGTTTGCAGTCAATTTTTTTAAAGATATATAAAACTTTTCTATTTCCTTAGGTTAGGCACAGATTAAAATCAGACAACACAGGTAATGTTCCATCCATGACTGCTATTATGGAAGCTGGTAAAACAAAAATCCGTTCAAAGAAACAGCTTTTACAAATAATTGATACAACTTTATTGAAATGTTACTTGCAGGTATTGTATTTTTACTTTTACTTAATTATTAAACATCTAATATTTTCAGTAAAAAACTTTGATTGTTCATATATTTTAAGAAATTTAAGTTTCCGTAATTAATAATATAATCAGTGTGAATAGGAATATCTAAGAATATTGTTTTGGTTTTAATAATATTTACTTAAAATTTTTAATAACTAAATATTGAGCTCCTTCTAGTTTATATTTATTTGATCAATGCACAATGATTTGATAATGATTTCAATTATTGTTTACCTTAAAATTATAAAATTCATACCAAAAATTATTTTAAAAAATTTGGTCTTGAAATTTAAGATTTTATTTCTGCTGGATATTCATAATTATTTAATTTTTGGTAAACATATAGTATAATTTACACATGATAATTTTATAATTTGTTATTCTTATTTATACTTAAAAAAAAAAAAAAAAAAGCTGTAATTAAAAAACAAAGGTTGTTATAACAAAGCTTTTGTTTAAAAAACAAAAGCTGTAATTATTTTTCATGTCACATTGGCTTGATTATTGAATATCTTGTTTTGTTAAAACTTTTGAAATTTTTTCTTAGACTTATATTTTTTCCTTGAAAATTTATCAAAACTTTATCATTTGATAAATTTTGATTTCCCATTCCAAATATATGAATATAATTTTTTTTTTTTTTTTTTTTGAAAATATCTTTCTTACAGATCATTAAAAAAATAAAACATTCAAAAAAAATTAACCATCTGTCTCTATCCTTCTCTAAGAATTTAATTTTTTAAATCCAATATTATAGTATGTATATTTCTTTCTTTCTTTTCTTTTTATATATATATATATATTTGATTGTTTTATTTTTTCTGCCTCTATATCTCAACAAATATATAAGTTACACCTTATGATGGTTTAATTCTTTAAAACATGTTTAACAGACAGTTTTAATGTGTCAAAAAATATTTGAAATTATAGTTTCTATAAACAAAAATAAATTTCTTCCTAATTAGTTTGTGTTATATTCATCAGTAAAAGCATTAAAACACTTAGATTGCATTATATATGTAAAATTATTGCAGTTATATATAATTCAAAATTGTGTCAACTTTCATTTTTAAAAAAAGCATTTTATGATAGAAATGTGTAACTTATCTCATTTTCAGACAAACGATGCTCTAGTCGCTTCCTTATTAAGGGTAAAAGATAATTATTGCCATATTGATGAATCTGAAAGGGCCTTAAAACAGCATCAAAAATATAGTGAGCTTATTATATTATACAACAAAAAAGGAATGCACAGAAAAGGTAAGAATATTTTTTCATTTGTTTTTCTTTGGTAAAGATATAATTTTTGTATTTTTTTTAATAAATGCAAGAAGGGTATGTATACATTCTCCCAATTAAGAAGTTATCAGAATCAAAAACTAACTGCGTGAAAATTTATTTCTCTACAATTAAAAAAAAAGAATTTAAAATTATGTCATCATAAAAATTGACTTATTCATATTGTTAAATGTGTAGTT
The DNA here is from genome assembly GCA_019974015.1 of Nephila pilipes. Taxonomy (NCBI): domain Eukaryota; kingdom Metazoa; phylum Arthropoda; class Arachnida; order Araneae; family Nephilidae; genus Nephila; species Nephila pilipes. The sequence continues at coordinate 848,410 of BMAW01132850.1, forward strand.
TTTTTTTTTTTTTTTTTTTGTAATTAAAGTTTAAATTTTTGCTACTACTTCTGATTGTATTAATGTTTAATATTTTCTTCATTATGACTTATATCATGTTATTTGAATTTTAAAAATATATGTTAAATATATCAATTAATTTAAAAATCTGAAGAAAATAATTTAATATTAAGAAGTACATTGTTCTATTTCAATCAATATAAACTAAATAGTATTTCCCTCCCCCCATTTTTTGAATCTGTTTTTTTATACAAAATGAATAAGATTGTTGTATTTATTAGATAATGTAAATTAATAAATTTGAAACTGTATTTTATATTTGTTGCATATATTGATCAAATTGTGCCAAAAATTATAATTGCATTAGTTATGCAAAATTTTAGATGCCTTTACACAAAATTAAGAGATACAGCTTTTTAATATGCAAGAGATAATTTTCATTGAATACATAATCTACTTTTTGAAAAATTAAAAGTATAATATTTCATTACCACTAACATTTCCATTTCCTGTCAAAAAAATGTTGCTAGTTTTCATTTTTAAAATAAAAAAAAAGTATCATTATCGTTTTTGTTAATCATCTCATAATAACCTCAGAACTCAATATGCATACAAAGGCCATTCAATAAATCTTTAGAAAAAGATAGAAAAAATAATTTATTTTTTGGTAGATTTTTTTTAATTTTTCACTGTAATCTCCTTTTAGCTCTGCACTTTCCCAAGCACTTCTCCAACTTTTTTAAATCCAAAAGTAAGCTTTCAGAAGGTCCTCAAATTAAATCTCTGTTTGAACAATGATCTCTTCGTTTGTCTGCCAAGCCATTTTTTAAGTTTGGAAGGAAAAAAAAGTAGATGGGGGCCAAACTTGGTAAATACATTGGATGTTGTAATAATTCCTGCTTTTAATTACATGATTTTGGCCATCGAAATTGCACTTGATGGAAGAGGACCTTTGATTTCTTTGCTCAATCAGTGCAATGACGATGCAAAATCCTCTCCAGTTGTTATTTTTCCTTTTCCCAAGTGATCAGTATTATTGATTTCAAGTGCTTCCCAAAAAAATCATGGCCATCATCTTGCCAACCAATTTCGCTTTGTTTGCTGCCCGTTCTCCTTCGAAATTCCTCTGTTTTGACTGTTCCTTTGCCTCTGTAGTGTAGTAGTGTATCTGCATTTCATCCAAAATTCTGCATTAATATAGAAACTCCTCATAATTGCGACGATAAAGAGCCAAAATAGCCTGAGAGTGCACCATGATTGTGTTTAATTTTCACCGAGAGCAAATGATGCACCCATCTTGCCAAGATTGTTTCATATCTAATTTTTCGGACTAAATAGAAAGCACTGCCTTGTGATATATGCCAATTGTCTTCAACTATTTCGCACATTTTGATTCATCCTAAATACACACGTATCTTACTTCTATCGACAATAAAAATAAAACCATGTGATTGAAATTATTGAAACTTAGACTGTTGTTTAGTGAGTCATGATGCTTGCAAAAAACAAAACATTTTTGATGCTATGAGCACCATCTCTTGGATTTTTTAAGGACCTATTGAACAACCTACGTATCTAAAATCTGTGACATGGAGGAGAAATCGGAAATAAAGTAATCAAAAATAAAATTACATTGTACTTCTAGTAAGTTAAATATTTCATTATGACTTACTAAATGAAGGAAATGTAGTAAGAAAGTTCTTTCAAATACCTAATAAAGATATTAGTCCTAAAAATTCCCTCAGAACAGAATTGATGTTAATTTTTCATAATTTTAATCTAAATCCATATCTTTTGCTAGTGTGAAGAAAATTGTTGAAGTATTAAGAGTAAGTCTAAAAATCAATCAAATTGGAAAGAAACTGAGCATATTTGTTATGAAAGAACTTATTAGCCAATTTCACTGTTATAGAATTATATCCTGATTTCATATGCAGTCACAATAGGAGTCGGGATCATGAGCTTGTGGTTAGTGATGTTTTAGTTGAGCTACATGTTTAATTCTCGATTCTCTAAATAACCATTATGTAGTGCAGGGCTCATCAGCATTAAGTTTGTGTGGGCTTAAAATGTTCATTTCAGTATAGTGTTTAGGTTTGGGGGGGGAATGATGCTTGCTCAAATGTCATCGTGTCACTGATTGAAAATTTAATGATAATGTGAATTGTATCCTAATTTAAATAATACTTTAAAGATTTATTTGAGATATATAAATTATTGTGATATTTACTAAAAAATTACTCCTAAGATTTAATAATAAAAATAATTTTAGGCTTCCATCTATCAAGCATTTTAAATTCTGAAATGCGTGCATTTTTCTTTAAAAAAATTTTGGATTATTGTATTCATTTGAATGCATTAAAGTGTACCCAATGAAAAAAAAACAAGGAAGGCTTGTGGCAACTTCTACACCACTTCTACCTGACTCTTGTGCCATAATACAGTCACATACAATTAACTCTAGAAGTCAGTAACCTACTCAAAGACACACTAGTAACTCTCTTTGGGTTAATCCACCTATTCAAATATTATTAAAATAATATGCTCGTACCCAAATCTTTCCATTTGAGATTACTTTGGTTTACCAAATCCTCTGCGGCAGTTACTGCCTGTAACAACTCTTGATATTATGGATCTCTTGCTAAGTATACACTCAAGAGTTGGCCACACTTGTCCTCTATCCTTTAAATTTCCCTTTGCTTATATAGCATCATATCTAAATCACTTCACTTTATTTCCACCTGCATTTAATTAACATAATCATGTTTCATTTTCATGGGAAAGAAATTGTTATTTCCTGCAATCGATCTCAATTAAAGTCTCCAAGGATGTTGAAGAGAAAATCACGAATAGTCCAACATCACAGGCTTCTGGCTTATTTCTTTTATTAAATACTTGCTGAAATTGAATGATTAATTTAATCAGACAGAAGTTTTACTTATTTTTTTGTTGCCCGTTATTGTATTTAAACAATAGTTTAAAACTAACAAAAGATAATTAGAGCTTATATATAATTAGTATTACACTCAAGAATTCAAAATAGTTTGTGGATAAGATTTTTTTTTATAACTTTATCTAATCATTAGTGTAGAAAAAAATTTTATATTTAGCTGTTTTATCCCAAGAGCCTAAATTAGTCAGGAAATTAAATTATGTAGATGTAAAATAAATTTCCTATGAGACATTTCAGGGGGGGAAATAAACTTCTAAATTGTATTACATAATTATTTTGTATAAGTTTGTTTTATTTTGAGTGAATGCCTGTTCATAGTTTATAAATTTACAAAGCAGTATCCTTTTTGTTATGTAATTTATTTGATAGGAATTTTATACTACTAGTAAATACTGTACCGATTTTTGTTATTAAAATATATTTTATTATTATTGAAGTGTCAAATAATAACTTTGCATCATGCCTTTTCCCCCAGGAAAGCTTTCACTGTGAGCGACAATTTTTACTTGGATTTTACATCTATTATACTTCGACGTTCAATATGTTTGTATTTTTAATTTATCTGTATTTTTCAGCTCTTGAGCTTTTAATGCGTCAAGCCAAAAAGCAAGATTCTCCATTGAAGGGACATGAAAGAACAATTGCTTATTTGCAACATTTAGGTAATTTTATAATTATTTTGAAATTGCATAAACTCTTATTTTGCTTTAAATGTTGTTTTGTTTAAGATGTATGTTATAATTTCTATTTAAAAAGTTACAAACATTAAAATCAAAATATTATACTGTTTTACTGAATGTAAAATGTTTAAAGAGGTTGTACTACTGTGATTTAATAGTGTAGACACATGTTCCTGTTAACTTTTATAAAATGAACTCAATGAAGACAGTTGTTATTTTGTCATGTGTGTGATTCAATTATTGGATCTGCATAATTAGAAATAGTATTGAAGCAATTTTAATTATATATGTATTTGGGTATTAAATTGGTAATTATTTCATCCATTTTCCCTTTATCCCATAAAAAAGACAAAAATTAAGATCTATTTTTGAAAACCTGTATAAATCCATATATTCATATATGTAAAGATATAATTGATATAAAAAATTGAAATATTTATTTTGTGTATTCATATTAATTTTGATATTTGTCTTACTGGGGGGTAAATAAAATATTGAAAAATATGTTTTCACAATAGATAATGAATGGCTTCTATATTTTTATTATAGTTAAGTGGTAACTGGTTATATATGTTTCTCAAACTGAATTTTTTTGTGATTGACTTCCAAATTAATTATTTGTAATTAATTTTATTTATTAATTTTATTTAATTAATTTACTATAAATCTGTAAAGTGTGCTTAATAGTTACACAAAAATCCATTTGGAGGATAAGAAAAAAAAACCCATATACTTGATTTTTATTCACAAATTTTATTAAATGCTATTGAAGCTGCTGCAGGGATCTCTAAAATATAAATATATAATGAATTCATCTAGAAGCAAAAATATGCTTTATATTGACATATTTTTAATTATTTTTGTTGTATGACAATTAAATAACTAGATCGATGATATTACAAATGAACTGTGCATGCACCAGAATCATAGGATGGATAACTGTACACCTTGAATGGATAACTGTATCTCTTGATTACCATCCTCCTGTGTCTGTGGTCAAATTAGTCTAAATGTGCCCTTCATTTGTATAAGACTTTAGGAGTTTTTCTTTTGTTTTGTTTTGCTGGAAATTTTTCAAGTTCTATGAAAGCACAACAAAATAACACCACATTTCTTAGGAAATTTGGAAAGTCTTGTACTGAAACTTTATTTTTTTAAATAAACATATTCACCAGTTAATGTATATAACATATGCAGATAAGACGTTGAAAATGACACATGCCCAGGATGCCCTTCCACATCAGCATCAAAGAAAAATATTGAAAAAGTTGTACTGTGTACATAAATTGGTTTCTTATGGCCAAACTTTTTGATCAGCAGTATTACCTTGAGGTCCTTAGTACTTTTTGTCTATGAATTAGAAAAAAAATGTCCTAAATTGGGGGGGGGAGAGAGAGAATCATGGATTCTTTGTTAGGAAAGCATACAGGCTGCTTGTGTGTTAAGGTTTTCTCGTGCCTAATACAACATCCAGTGTTGTATTTGGCACTTCTTGTCTTATTCACCTGATCTGGTGCATTGTGATTCTTTTCAATTCCCCAAAATAAAATCTGCAATCATTAAAAGGAACAAGATTTGAAGCCAATAAGATTATAAAAGGAAAAGTGGCATGCTTAATTAAAATGCTTTCAAAAGAAGACTTCCAGCACTGTTAACCTGGAGCAATTTCATTATAGAGGAAGGTTTTATATTGATATTTATATTAAACTTTATATGATATTTATATAATCAATAAAATATAATTTATATGGATATTTATAGAAATGGAACAATTTTAAAGTACTAATTGAGTTATTTAATTGTTGCGCCTCATATTATGAAAGCAAATGAATCCGAGATATCCACCATAAGTTTGCCTATTTGTTAAAAAACATCAGTAGTTGAAATTACTTATTTTGATTATGGATATGCTAGTAATTTTCTCCCCTTCCCTCAGCATTTCATATACATGATATCTTCATTCAGAGTCATTGGTCTTTCATCAGTTTTACAATAGGATGAAAAAAATCTTAATTTTTTTTTTCTAATAAATTTAAGCAGGCAAATCAGTATAAAATATTATCATGTTGAAAGTAGTTTTGGATTTATTCAATTCTATTTAGGCCAAAATACTTCAGTTTGCCATTGCAATACATTTTCAAGAGTAAATTTCATGATGTAATTCATTTATCAAATGTTTTGAAAATTATCATTATTTCGATATTCAGATATTAGCAATAATTTTGAATTTTTGTAGAATTTTGTCTTAACTAGGCAGTAGAATCCCTATTTTACATTTTTCATCAGGCCACAAAAAATATAAAATATAAGCAAAAGAAAAAAAAGAATATCTGCAAAAATCTTTTCCTCACATGAGAAGTAAACATTATCTTTCTAACTAATTCTTTTATGAGAAAACTCTAGAAAAAATTCTGAATATTGAATGTCTATTATTTATTTTATTATAAATAAAGAGTGTGCGTGTGTGTGTTTTCCTGTGTCTAGGGAACAATTACACAGGAAGTAGAGGGAAATGAATTGGAATTGCACTTAATTTTTTGATACTTTATTCTTGATTAATTTTTAGGTTTGTTAAAATATTAATTTAACATATAAATTTCATTTTTATTCTGATAAATTCTTTTGCAATTGTTACAGGTGTTGAGCATCTAGATTTGATTTTTGAGTTTGCAAAATGGGTTATAAAAGAACATCCAGAAGATGGATTAAAGGTAATAATTTTTTTAACTGTGGTTATCTATTGTGCAAAGTTTCATAGTATTAGATCCCCCCCTCCACACAAAAAATCTATTATTTATATATTATGATTTATATTTAATTCATCCTACAGCTTTTTTTTAATTATTATTATTATTACTATTTGTATTCTTATACGTGTATTATCAAAAGTCTTCTAGAGAAATGCTGCAAGATAGTTCATATTTCTTTACTCTGAAATTAAAGATTTGAAAAGTAAATAAACCCATAAAAGTCTTATAGTGTTAATAAGATTATCATGAAATCTCCAAAATACGTTTTTAAGAATTTAAAATGAACAAGTAAATAAAGTTGATAAATGTAAGATATTTTTTAATTAAATATGTGAAAAATTTATGAAATAAAACATGAGGACTAATCTGAATTGAAGATTAGTCATAATGTCTTATTTTTCTATAAGATAAGACTAAGACTTCTGAAATAGGTATGTATAATTTAAACAATTTTAATTAAAAGTGCAGATAAAAATCAATCACTATCGATAATTTAAAGATTTGTTAAAATTCTGTAGAAATTCCATCAATTTATAAATCAATAGGAACTTAAGGCATGAAATTTTGCTTTAAACTAATGATGTTTAGTATTTTAATCAATAGTTTTGTATTTATCTATTTTGCAATTCTATGTTTAAAAAAAATCATTATTTCAAAATATAATTCTAAAATATTAATATTCAAAATAAATTCTAATGGAAACATAGAAAAGGAAATTCTGAAGAAAAGTTGTTTTTAAGATTTAATTTTCAAACTTAAGGTGCAAAAGTTAATGCAAAATTTATATAATTCAAAAAGTTTTAAATAACATTTTGTGCAATATGAAGTATTTACCTTAAAATTATTTATTGCTCTGTTAATAATTTTGGGAGAAGAGAATCCAAATAGTGTAAGAAACTGGCTGTGAAATGCATGTATACAAAAGTGTAACATAATTTTATTTTTCATTTTTTTAGATGAACTTTTTATTTATAGTTCGTAGATTTATATTATTTATATTGTATCTTCTTTTATGTAGTTAGAATAAATTAATGCAAATAAAAGAATGTCATTTTAAATCAACTGATGTACTTCATATAAACATGCAAAGACTAAGTTGTTTGAGATTGTGAATTTGGAGCTCATTTCATATGAATAAGAATTGAATCTCATTCTACCATTATTAGAATTAAATGTGTGTCATCTTATGGTAAACATGCAATTAGTTTGGTATCATTTCAATGTTTTCTGCAACAAAAATGTAATTTCTAAAGCACTATATATCATGTAAAGGTAGATTTCCACTCTATCCTAAGTAGAATACACTCAACAAAGAAAATTTTATTGGTAATTTAAAATGTACAAAAAATCATTCGCAAAATGTGATCTAATTTATTTTATTTAAATCTATAATATTAATTAGTCTTTTAAGGTTCAGTTACATTATTTTAGACTGGCTTACTGTATGTAAAACTAAAAATGATCTACAAATATTTAAATTAGCAATTGTTTAAAATTTTGAAATAAATAATCTTCGATTGAAATTGATAGTAAATATATATATATATATGAAAAATTTGTAATGTGCAATTCAATAGAAAAAGCTAAAGAAAGTGCCTTTTAATCATGAAAGGTTAAAATTAAAAAGACATAAAAAAAATAAATTATTGTTTAATTTCCAAATATCATTTTGAGCGTGCTAATATATGGAAGAAATATTAATATTCTCATATCATCAATTCATCATAAGGCCCCAACAGATGCATGTGGTTAATTTGTCTAACTCTGCCTTTCTCAGTCACTTTCCCAACTCAGCCAATTGACTGTATTTAATCAGAAGCTTCTATTAAAATTCCTAATTATAGGAACTACAGGAGATGCACAAAATATTTTCATATGCATTACGTATAATCAGATTTGTAATTTCGTAAATTTAGATTTTGTTGAGGTTTTTTTCAGAAGAAAATTTTAAGGTAGAATCTATAGTTTTATAAATTGGTAATTTCTTTAAGTTTTTTTTAAAAGTATAGAGTATGATTTTTTTATGAATTGTAGAGAAATTGTAATAGTAAATTTTGCGAAAACGTTATATTTTTTAGCATATTTCAACATATTTATAAAATTTTGAACAATTAATTTAAACAAAAATAGTTTCAAAATTATGCACAATATTGTAACAGGCAATATAAAAAATATGTGAAAAAAATTACAAAATAAACTTGTATACACAAAATGTAAATTATGTATTTATCTATACTATTCTTGTATTTAAATTTTGATTTGAAAAACGTTTTTTGTTTTATGTATTAGTATATTTAATGAAAAATGATTGTTTTATTATGACTACTAAAATGATTCAACATAAAGCTTTTGTCTGTAGATATTTGCTGAAGACTTAGCTGAAACCGAAAATTTACCTCGTAATCAAGTGTTAATTTATTTATCTGAAACAGAATATGATTTAGTCATACCTTATTTGGTAAGTTATGTGATTTTGTATTTTAAAAGCAATAATTTATTTTTATTCTTATTTGGCTGGATTGTGAAGCCCTTTTTGTTAGGAACTTCAAATTTTTATTGAATATTTTTGCAATTACATACTGGGATTTTAATAATTATGAACAATAAAATTGCATTCAGGACTAAAAGTTATTTTATTTTAAAAAATTGTTTTTAGCTGTTAAAGTAAGATTCAATCTTGATGTAAAAAAGTAAAAAGGAACACTTATTGTGCTACTATTTCGTAAAAGTTAAGAAGTATAAAATTAAAAGATGTTCAAATTATATAAAAAGTTTAACTATGTTTACAAGTTCAAAAAATTAGTTTTTTTAAAAAAAAATTATTAAATACAAATTATTGTTATAATATATATGTGAAATATTTTTATATAGATAAGTTTAAAGGTTTAAATTATGAAAATGAAATGCAATAGTTTTTAACTCTAAAGGCAGATGGTACTTCTGGAATTGAATGCTGGTTTAAAAAAAAAAGTTAAATAGAAATCATATGTCATGATTCAACTTCAAACTTTTTTTTTAGAGCAATGTTTTTGTCTCTTTTTTTTTTTTTTTAGTAGATTTTTGAAAGATTTTTTTAAAGTAGATTTTTAAAATTTTATTTTAATCAGTGCAGGTAAAAAGGGATTAAATACAGCCTTTCTATGATAAATTTATTTTGTCTTTAAAAATATCAAAACATAAATTGCTGTTTTCTTTTTAAATTTAAAGCAGTGCCAGTGTCAGACTGAACTGAATTGTGTGTATGAAGTACTGCCATTACTAGTTGCAAAAATGTATGATTGTGATTGTCACTCATAATGAATTACTTGTATTGAATATAATCATGGATGTTCATGTACATCAGTGCCAATTATTACTGATGTAATAAACTTTGTTATTGTTTTACGAAAATTATACAGTCTACTCATTTTTACAATTTTTTACATCTGAGTTATCCTCCCCAACAGCTTGTATATTTAAAACATTTTACTTAATTTTTTCACCTTATAATACATATTATTTTTTTAGGAATTTATTATTCATAAGTGGGGAGAAGAAAACAATGTTTTTCATAATACTCTTGTTAACAAGTATTGTGAACGAATTCTTTTCTTATTGAAAGAATATCGAAATGCTTTGCCTGAAGGTTAGTTGGAAATTATCCTATCATAAATCTTTGTTTCACTTCAAATTAACTTAATGTTACTAAAAATGTAGATATTTTGCTAGTTTTTATTCAAAATTATTACAGGTCATCCATCTGCTCCTGCTGGTCAAGAACCTGGTGAATTGGGAGAACTTCGGACTAAACTTCTAATATTTCTTGAGGAGTCAAAACATTATATTGTTGAACGCTTTGCTACTTATATGATGAATAAAGGTAAAGTGATTTGTTTGTTTGATTTGTTTTTGTATCTTAAAAATGAATAATGAATGAAATGTAAGTAAATTAAATCTAAATAATTTTTTACTTGCTTTTCTTAGATGGCAAAATGATTTTGTTTGGGAACATTTTATTATATTTTCTGAAGATCTTGTGTATAATAATTATAATTATTCAATAGTATTACAAAATTCCATGTTTAATTTTTCCACTCTATCTTTCATCATATTCCTAAAATTATATTAAAATTAATTCATTTAATCCCTAAAAAAATAATAATGATTTTTAGAATTCAGTTTTTTTAATATTTACTCATGAAATCTGAAAAAAATCATATTGTATTTTTTAAGTCTAAATGTTGTTACCCTCAAAAAATCAACTGTAACCAAGAAATATAAAACATTTATTGGCAAACTTAAGAGGAAGAAATGTTAACATTTTAAAAGTAATAATGATGAATATTTTAAATAATAAAAAAAATTAACTTCTATTGTATTATTGTATTGCATTAATTTTTGTAGTAATTCTTAAAGTGTTTGAAAAAATATATAAATAAATTTTTTTAAAAAAAAAAATTTTCAAATCTGCTATTCAGTTATATATATCTGAAAAATTAAATTTTTTATTAGTAATTTTAATACTTCTGTTTGATGTTTTCTTGATTTTTACAGGTTTGTATGATGAAGGAGCTATTGTGTTAGGCAGATTAGGAAGGCATGAGGAAGCATTAACTATATATATACATATTTTACAAAATTTTGCCAAAGCTGAAAAGTAAGAGAATATACTTATTTTGTGTTTTTTCAGACAGTAGAATTTTTTCTTTCTTTTTTTAAATGTTGTTAATTAATGCTTAAAAATATTTTACCAGTTGTTTCTAACTGTTGTTTGATGTGAATTTTTTTTAATCCATTACGTTAATTTAGAACCATAAAAGTATTCTTTAAAAAAATGTTAGATTGTTTAATTTTGTCTTTCTTTAACATGTTGATAGCCATATGAATTTATAAGGAAATAACTTTGTCAAGCCACATAAGTTTATAAGAAAATCTACATCAAGCCATGCATGCTGCCAGCCCATGCACAAATTATTTCTTATTGTAACAGAAGATAAGCATTTTTAAATTAAAATGTTTTGGGACATGCATTCAGCTAAAAGTCTTTCCTCATGAATGAAGTATCTGAGAAAGCAATATGAGACTCCAAAAAAATTTTGTATGAAAATAGTTGCCCTAATTTTTTTTTAAATGTTCAAGAAAAAAAAAATGACCGAGTTATTTTGTAGAACAACCATAAAGCAGCAAAGAAGGAACTTGTCATGAGGCTTAAAAAATTGGGATAGTAACAATGAGGAATAACCTAGGTTTTTCAGAAAAAGAAATATTAATTAATTACATTGTTAAATTCTGATTTGGATACTGATAATGCAGTGGCTTGATCAGTGGTGGTTTTTTTTTTTTTCCCCTGTTGCTCAAATATGTATGACATGGCCTGTCCAAAAATTTTTGCTGTCATCAAAATATGTGATGTAGCAATCAACATGATAGTGATATGTCCATAATTGTACAATTTTTTAGTACTGAAGTTGATATATTTATGAACCAAACGCTGCATAAATTAAGTTTTTATTTATAAAATTTATTGTAATGTTATATTACTCAAGACATGCTGAATGGAAAATAATTGATATTTCTTTAATTACTTGTAATTATTTAGGATAAAAACAGTTATAATAAAAATTTGCTATGTGTGCAAGATTTTTTTTATTAAATGTTTTTTTATAAAACTTATTATATTTATTTAATTATAAATTTTTGTATAGAAAATACTTTACAATTTTTTATGAAACTCAGAATTATAATTTTTAAATTGTTTTCTTTTTATATAGCTACTGCAGAAAAAATTATTGCAAAGACAAACCAGGAAATCAAGATGTAAGTTTAATATTTAACTTTTTATATAAATATACACATCTAAGTGTTTTATTAGAAATATTTTAATTTTTGAAATTAATGTTAAGATATGCATTTTGTTTTTTAGGTGTATCTTATGTTACTTAAGTTGTATTTGCCTTCTCCTGATAATCAAAAAATTAATATACCTGTGGTAGGCAATATACCACAACCTGAACCAGATATAGACAGAGCTATCAGCATTCTAAAGCAGTATGCAGATGAAATTGATTCTTTTAAAGTAAATTTTTTGTTGAAATTTCAATGAGAATTATTTTTAAAAATAAAATTGATTGTGTCTAGCAGTTATGTTTGTTATCAAATACAGATAGTATTCCTTTAATAATAACTATGTGTTTTTATAAATGAACCTTTTAAAAAAAAATAATAACATGATCTAAAGCATATGGATTTAGAAGAAAGCACAATTATAAATCAGCATAAATGTAAAAAAAAAAATAATAATACATCATACATGAAATCTGTTAATTTTTCTACTTCATTAAAAGTATTTGCTGTTAATCCTATTCTTTTGAGTTTGTATTTATTGAAATCCATGCACAAATATCTTATTTTCCTCCTTTTCTGCATAATCTATGTAAATAAAACTTATGTGTTTATTTTAATTAAACCAATTTATATATTATATTACTCCATAATAGATCATTCAACATTATAAATCTATTAGAATTTGAATAAATATACTTTTTTTTCTGCTCACTACAATTATATTTTTCTTATGATTTTTAACAATTAAAAAAATCAATTTTCAAATTTTAGTTCATTTATTAAATATGTATTTTAGAATTTGTAAAAGAATGAAAAGAAAACTACATATATATATATACTAAGAAGGAACATAACTTAAATATTGTACTTATGAATTTTTTTTTTCCTAAAAAGTAAAAAATGTATATTAATTTTTTATAAAATAAAACATAAATGATATGTAGGAATATAAAGTATTTAAATTTGTCATTCATATATTATAAAATGCATCATTATTATACCTACATTAATGAAAATGTTTTCTCCTTATGGAAAATACCTATCTTTAATTTTTAAACTGTTAGTTTGGGAAACATTAGCATTTTCATTTATGCACTTGAAAGGTTAATATAATGTATTCTCCAATTTTATAGGCTCTCAGCCTTTTGCCTTCTTTTATTCCTGTAAGTGCTGTGAAAGACTTTTTAGAATGTGTGCTTCATAATATACAGGCACAAAAATATGATGTACAGTTGAAAAAATCACTTCTTTATGCAGAACATTTACAGGTAAAAATAACACAAGTAACTTTGTCAATTCTTAGTTTATTTATATTTTTTCTTAAATAGATGTTATATCATCAAATTTACCTTTAGATCAAAAGCTTAGCAAATATTTTACTAACATTATATTTTAAAAACAGACTCCTGCATGGTTATTATTTAAATTATCTACACACACACTTGAAATTCTGAGTTAAAAATATTTTGAACTTAAAAAAATCCAAGCTAATTAAAAATATTTCTCTAACACCTTTTCTTTTCAATCAATCATATTAGAATGCCACTTCATGTAAATATCTACTCATATGAATGAATTATACATTTATTCAAACACACACACTCAGAAAGAATCATTGTTTACCTTTTTCTTTGCAGTTTTAAATATTATGCTTGTTTAAATATTGTGTTATAAATGAGAATAATATATATTATAATTCATCCCTCATAAATAACAATAATCACTCATCTTATTTTTTTTTCTAGTATAAATTCATTAAAAACTAATTATTATATAGTATAAATCAAGAAAATTACTTTTTTCTAAAAAACTTTTTAGTTAATAGAAATTAAAAACACAAATTTTCAACATTTATTTCAGATTCATATATTTTATATTATTTCATTAGTTCTAATATCTCTGGTTTTATTGTAAAATATTGAAAACTGTTGACATGTCGCTAAATTGTATTGTTGCTAGTTCTAACTATGAAAATCCATTCATATTGCTAATAATTTTTTATTATTGGAATAAAAATTATTTCCATAAGCTATAGCATTTAAAATAACTTCAGATCTAGTTATTTTTAATGAATTAGTTACTCAGCTTTTGATTTTATATGAAACTAGTTTGTTTCCTGTAATTATGTATTATCTAATATTTATCCAAATACTTTAATAGAATATTTTTAAATCCATATTTATAATATTTATTCTTAAAATATCGCTGTTAATTTTTTTTTCTGTTGTATATTTTTTATTGCTGTACTCCTAGTTTTATGGCAAAATAATGCATTTGTTTTCAGTTTATTAAAAGTAGTATAATATTTTGTACGAAGTCAATCATATGTAAAATTGAATTTATTGAAAAAAATACTTCTCATAAAAAGTTAAATGATGATTAACAAAAGTCAATCTCTTTAATTTTTAAGAGAGGGGAGATGAAAGATTAAATTTGCATTAAGAAGTTTTTTTTCATACTATTTAAATGTCCTGTCTTTTCAAATATATGACAAATTTATTCTTATTCTATTCAAAATACATCTATACATGACACATATTCAAAAATTTTAAGTTTTAATTTTATAACAAAATGCTGGGGGAGGGGGACAGAATTCATAAATCTTATTGAAAATATTTGTTTGTATAACATTTGAATACCCATGTTCTTACTATTCAACTAAAAATAATTCAGATTGATTACATATGCATAATTTAATTAAAAATTTCTTTTTTAACATTTGTAAATGTTACATTTTTAACAAAATGTAACATTTTGCTGCCTTCAGTCTCATTTTAGTTAAAACAATCCAATAATTCAATGCTGAATTCTGAGGTTGCATCATAGATTTGTTGATGTTTTTTCTCTCTTCTCTAGGTGCAAGCTAAAAGTATACATTTTCATTCTTATAAATTGATTGTAACCGATTTAGACATGTGCAGAGTATGTCAGAAGCGAATCGGTAAAAGGTAAGTGTTTTATAATTTTTAACAGTTCAGTAAAACCTCTGTTAGTTGAGTACCCAAGGGATTATTACAAATTGATTGATATATGGAGGTATATAGTCATAGAGAATTAAGACTACTGTACTGTTTTTTCTCCCTTAATCAATTGTATTCTGATGTCATTCACAAAAGGCAGAAATTTTCTTAGAAAATGGTTACAATTCTATTAATGTATACATAATACAATTTGAACATTTTATACAGACTGAAATGATTTTAAGTTATTCATTTTATAAAAGAAATTATTCCAAGTTTAAGTAACTACAGAAATGCCTATATTTCAGAGTCGTCCATACATTAAATAAAATGTTTGACCAAATCAAACATTTGGGAATAATTAATGAGTAAATTAGCAGTAAGAATAAATAAAATTTTCAGTAACTAATAAAAAAATTTACCCTTAGATTTAGAGAGGTCAAATTTAGGATAATTAATTAGTATTGTGGCATAGTTTAAATAGGTAACATATTAATGACAAAAGTGATTCACATGAAGAAATGGATTAATCTACTGAATGTGTGTGTAATATACACCAAGGCAGCAGATAGCAAAAATTAGTTGTTCACTGAAAGCTATACTGTTATAAGTAGTTATTTTTAAATTATATATTTCTTTTGTATGTATGCACTTTAAAAGTTAAATTTTAATATTTCAAATTGAATTCTGGTGAGGTAAAAGCTGAAATCATGTTGCATAGCTCTATGTGAAATGGAAACTTAAAAGCTTATATGCTCTAGTAAAATCATCTACCCATGAATGTAAAATAAGAGGTTGAATATAATATGATTATTGATGCATGTTGAGATTTTAAAAATTATATCAATTTTAGAAGTTATAATATATATTATTAGTTCTAACACTTTGTGAGAGAGTAGTGATGGAGAAAGTAAATTGAAAATGTTTTTTGTAAAATTTGTATGTCTTGTTTTAAATGATGGAATCTGCAAACAAATTTTTCATATTTATTCAATTTTTAAACATTATTTGGCAGCTATATACGAAATGCATCAATTTGAAAATCATAATTTTTATGGTTTGCATTTTTTCCAATAAAATATTAAGAATATCATAAAAAATCATTCTTCAATGTTAAATAGGTTGAATAATCACTTTTGACCCATGAATGCTTAGTATATATTATAGTAGACATTTAACTTTTATATGAACACACACATGTATATATGTAACTGAGAATGAAATGTTGTTATAGAATATTATTTTTAGGTTATTGTGCCTTTCTAGTTGTTAGAGGGGCAATGAAAATTTCAAATATAAAATTGTTTTCATTTGAGACTTTCATAAAGTAAAAATGGTAGTTGTTACATTTTAAATGACTTAAAAGTTAAAATCCTTTTGAATTGTTGTATGGAGGAAGAGTTAAGTATCAATTAATTATAGCTTGTATTTCATCATTTGATTGTAATTTTAAAATAACCTTTAAATTTTTTTGTTTCTCCTCAACAAATGTGTATATGGTTTAAATCTCTTAAATCAGTACCATAATTATGCAAACCTTATACAAGTTTTAATATGCAAATACATTTAATCCTCATATTAAAGAATAGTGCATTAATAAGGTATTTCAAACTACATCTGATTCTCCGTCTCTGAGGTCTTGTCATCTTAGCATTTTTGTACTCGGATGATACTTAAAAATACAATTTTAATAAACATATTTTTATGTGACCACATTTTCCATTAGTATGTACAAAATAAATATTTTGTAAGGTAGCACTTGTTTAACATTGAGGATATTGCGAGTGACTGTGGGGTTTTTTGGTACAAGAGCCAAAGCAGGTTTTGCTGCACCAAACAATTGTTAAAATAATTTAAAATAATGCGATTTTAAAAATACGAATCTTACAAGGTAATACAAAAGTTTAAAAGTTAAAATTTCGAATGTGATGTAAAAGACCAATGTGTTTTAAAGAAACAAATAAGTTATGGTGGGCGATTTCCTCCACCAGGTCAGATAGGCTTAAAACGGAAGAATCAAAGAAAAAACGACAATGATTTGAGGATGTTGCACTGTTATAAGACAGAGTTAATTTTTTATTCTTCTTATATTGAGATTTGAGTGTTACTTATATGCTGAAATAAAAATTATTTTAAATCCAATAGTCCCTTTTTGTACCTTTATAATATGGACATTAAAAATAAAACAATTTAGGTCATAAAATATTAAATAACTACAATAAAATTATAATTAAAAAGATACTTCATTATGTATTCCATTTCTTGCATAATTTTCATGCTTAATGTTAATTAACATGTCATTTATAATTTAAAGCTATTGTTTGGGTTTTTTACAAATGAATCGCATTTTAATTTTTTTTTTCCCCTTTTGTCAGTGCCTTTGCTCACTTCCCAACTGGTGTCACAGTCCATTATTCCTGCAAGGACCAATATGCATTAGAAAGCTAGAACTTTTAATTTTAGTATGTAAATTTTCAATTGATTTGCTTGTATATAATGTGTTTAATGTATAGAAATATAAATATGATTTTTATGATTATTTTGTGTTGGTGAAATTTCTTTCAGCATCTCAACAGAGAAATATTTGTGTTAAAAAGTCTGATAAAATAAATAATTTTAGTGTGAATTAGTATTTTAAAACACAGAGATGACTCTGTTGTAAATTAATCTAATAATTGTAATATAATTTTTTTTTTTTAAAAAAAAAATTAAATACTTAATTATAATTATGAGAATTGTAATGCTTATTTTATTATTTTACTGTACTTCAAGTTGTTTCCAACATTGTTAAAATTACATTTTGTGGGAATAATAAAGAGGGGGGGGTAAATTTTAAAGTATTCTCAGATTTGTATGCAGAAAAATATTTGAAGAAATTATTTAACATTTATTATAATAAATTAACGTAAAACTTTTGTTATGTACTACAATTGCCATATATACAAGTTAATTATACTAACTACCCTGTTGCAGTCCTATAGGTGCTTTCTTTCGCATATCATCTCTTATTTCTCGAGCTTTTTCTTTAAACATATTGGCTTTTGTCTGATCCAGTTCCACTCCATCACCTTTTGTATACATTCGACTTAAATTCATACAAGCATATATATTTCCTCCATCACAAGCAGTTTGTGATAGCTTTGCAGCTTTGGCCTTGTCTTGCGAAACACCTTCAGCACCTGTAATGCAAATGCTACTTGCAAAATAACAAGCTGTAGGATTTCCTCCAGAACAAGCTTTTTCCAAGTATTTCAGTCCTGCTGGATAATCCAACTCAACTACTGTACATCCATCTTTTGGATTTTTGTCTGGAGCTGTTAATATAACACCAGAGTGCAAGCATCCTTCCATGTAATTGAGGTCACAGGCCTTTTTATAGTAATCAAATGAAGTCCTTTTATTTATTTCACATCCTAAAGAAAGCATATATAATTTAATATTATTTGAAAATGTTATGGTGATGAAACAGTATCCAATTGTGTAAGTATCTATTCATGATAATAATAATAAAAAATTCCATGTGTTTGATTCCTGATTGAACAAAATAATTCATTTTTATACTATAAAATACCTAAAGATCCCTCCAGTCAATACCACATGATCTGAAGAAATTCTTGCATATAAATTCCAAGCAAGGAAGATTTCCTTCTCTTCCACTGTAACCACAATGATGAAGTGATGCAACAGGTGTCTTCCAATATTATTAGCCACCCAAGGGACTATTTAGTTGGATCACTTTCTAATTTTTCATCATTTGCTTCAATTTTAATTACATTTACTGATATATTATTCAATTTAAAATTTATTGTTTCCTTTAAATTTAATATCGGAAAAGTTTACTATTGTCCATTTCTTGATATTTCATTGTTTACTTTATTTCTTATATTTGAGTAATTTAATAATAATTATAAAAAAAAAAAATCACACCTTGGGTGGCTAAATCTGTTCTTTGCAACACTTTGTATAGAACTTTTTTTCTTTTTTAAGTAACTATTGTTCTTTTGCTTTAGCAACGGAAGGAAGTGGACACCTGTCCACTACTTTATCAATGTAACTTTCTCTCTCTCATTCAACATGAAATAGACTTTACTTCGAGAATTTGTATCATCCTTTTCCTTTATGCATGATATATGTTTTTAAAATAAAATAAAGCTGACTATTTTATCTACCAAAAAGAAATGTTACTAACAAAAAAAAATTCATAATTTATATTGCCTAATCATTTACCTTTGAAAATATTTTTTTCCCATGTATACATAGAGGTAATAATTTACAATAACTAGTTCATGACTTCTTAATAGATGCAGTTTCTTCTACTACACAAAATTTAGCAGTGTAATTTTAATAAGGTACAATTGAATTAGTTTTAAATACTACTTACTGGTCTTGAATTCTAATTGAACTGTAAAGAATTTAATCTGGCATAAATTATACTGGAGTTTTATTGAATTATTGGACTACCAAATATTAGTATAGAAAAAAGTATAAAAATGCACATCATTGTTGACAAAGCAGTGACCTAGTAGGTGATAAATAAAGGCACAATTCAACCAATGATAAATTAGAATAGGACTGCTAAACATTAAATCCTCTTAATACAGTAATATGTAAATTTGGTAAGATACCAGGAAAAGTATCAAATCTGTTATTTACCTAAAGAA
Source organism: Nephila pilipes (assembly GCA_019974015.1). Classification (NCBI taxonomy): domain Eukaryota; kingdom Metazoa; phylum Arthropoda; class Arachnida; order Araneae; family Nephilidae; genus Nephila; species Nephila pilipes. The sequence continues at coordinate 868,237 of BMAW01132850.1, forward strand.
TAAAATTTCAAAGTCTGATGATACTATCTGGTAGTACCAGTCACATATCCCATGTTAATCATTTCATACACTGACTAAAAACAGCTATGAACTTTCAGTTAGCAAGATCACACCTAATAGTCCAATATATTTCTTTTTAAAGTTCAATATTAACAATGAGGATTCATCCCTTTTATTAGGAAAAGAACTCAGTAAAATTTACACACACCTTTGACCAATCTCGTACAATGTTACACAAAAATCAACATAATTTTATTAAACCATTAAACAAATTTTTTTTTTTTATTTTGCTTCTTTGGTTTTTTTAATCCCAGATAACTCCTGTCCAATGAATTTTGAAAGTTATCAATCATGTTCATAGTAAATTCTGTTTTTACCAATATCTAAAAAACAGAAGTATGATTATTGATACTATTCCATTAAAGCTTGACCATTAAATGCAAATTTGTTTTGGCATATTTTCAAGGTGGAACTAGTTTGATTTAGCTTATTCACAGGATGCAACAACTGAAAATTAAAGAAAGCTTATATACAAAAGAGAAAAAAAGTCTTCATTATAACACAGATTTTATAGAGGATTGTGTTACAAGATTAAAAAAGAATATATTTCAAACCATTTCATACGATAAACAGAAGATAATGCTGTAGATGACAGAATTACATTTTCTAATTTTAAGGGCTTGATATAAATCTAATTTGCAAGCTGGTAGATGCAAATATTTCCTGAATCCTGTCATTGAATGTACATCCATTTGTTGAGCTTTTGTAGAGTAGTGCAAAATGACTATAAAAAGTACTAATACAAGCCTGTATGAAAAACATGGATTCTTATTTAGTTAGATTAACAAAGGAGTGCATGCATTGCAAAAGGAGGAATGTTTTTTCCGACACTATATGCCAATTTTTAATTTCGCACCTTAATTTCAGTCTCATCTGATTGATCTTTTTCTGTTTAGAAATACTTACAGAAATTAATAAATTTATCTATATAAATTTAGTAAAAAAAGAATGCTTGAAAAAATTAAAGCAAATTTAATATGAAAAAAGAAAAACACATTTGATATCAAGTTAGAATTACCTAGAAAGAAATTGAAATTAGTCTATTTGTGAATATTTGATATCAAAAGTATGAGGTATAGTTGTGACAGAAAAATATCCAATTACAACTCTACTGTCCACAAAAATGCATTACAAAAATAAATGTACATAAGCCAAATGAAAATAATAAGCATTGTTTGCAATACACATTTTTAAAAATTTCCCTCACACATATTTTCCCTTGATTTTAAAACCAGAAAACTTTCATGGAATTTTTTTAAAAAAATAATTCAATTATTTTTTAACATTTATATTCTATTTAACAAATTAACATTTGTATTCCATGTTTAAAAAACCAAAATTTACTTGTTATTTTTTTTATGAACCAAATTTAAATGATATAAAATTGAATGCATAAATTATCTTTACGAGAAGCAAATAATTTAAATATTTTGATACATACCTTTACCTAAGTAGGTGAAATTAGCATATTTGAAACAACTTTTCCCATGTTTATTATCATCACAATTGGATTTAAATACTTTTATTGCACTTACAAAGTCCTTTTTCACTGCTTCTAGATAATCTCCTAACAAGTGACAACCTGTAATAGCATAAACTGTTTTCAAATTTTCAATTCGTATGGTTCATTTTACTTAGTTTTGAAGGAAAAACCTAGACAAAAACTTAAATCAAAAGCAATTCTCACTGTTTGTATACAATTGGAAATCTTGAAAACTGAGTATATTTTCATAATATTAAACAGTTTGGGAAACAGAAACTCTGCCAAAAAATTTTAAAAATAAATTATAAATATATTCCTTTATAAAAAAAATATTTAAAAAATAATGTGGCTGAAAATAAAAGTAGAACGAATATATATTTCTGAAAAATCACAGCGGCAATTGAATCAAATTGTTAAAACTAAATCAGTAATTTTGAAAAAAGGAGATAAAAAAAATTGAAATTTCTAGCATGAATCAACATGATAATTGAAAAATCATCCGGCTCTTAAACGTTTGTGATAAAATAAGAGTCATTAACAAAATATTCACAAAGCAGGGCACAAACTTACAAGTACCTAACATGTTATATAAGCTTTTATAATTATTGAGAACAATAACAGATTTCTATATAAAACCATCACAATCAAAGTTTTACCTTCAGAATTATTTTCCTTAAAACACGAAAATTTGTATTCAGTACCCAATTTTTCTAAATACTCTTGAAGTTCATCTTCGCTTTTAAACCCAAAAGCCATGCTTGATAAATAAGATTACCGTTTCATAATATAAACAAATTTGCACGCAGTTACCGTTAAAGTCTGGAAGCGAAAAAAAAAAACCTTAAGACTTTTCAACTTTTTTTTTTAAAAGGAATGCGTTTGGAAAGTATATATGTTGTTGGTTTTGTAAAATAATTGCAGCACGATGAAGGAAGTATATGTCGTAGTTGAAATTAAATATTTGTAAAAAACATATATAACGGTAACGAGTGGCCAAGACTTGCAGCTCGTGATCGGCGTTGTTTCATTCGAGTTTCCGTACTCTTAATATTTAAAACTCGTCATATAGGAGGATTCGTATATATTTGAATTTGAAATCGTCACACGGTATTTTGGTTGTGAAGGAAAGGGGCTGACTTTAATGTCGAATTCGTCACCCCACGGTAGTTCAAATGGATTGAGTAATTGTATAAAACTCTGGCTCTTAGAAACAACGCGAGGGTTTAGTCCAAAATTATGAAACGTACTGGATGTGATTCGCAGACTTAATGTCGGGTAGAAATAGATTGCAGAAAGCATTTCACACAACAAAAACACATACAGATAAGGAAATTACAACTTTAATTCGTCAATGGCTAGCATTCTACCTATATACATGTTGGAGAAATTACAGAAACATCCCGAAATTGTGACAAATATTTGAATAAGATAGCTAATTTAATGCTATAATATATTTTTCTAGGAAACATTAATTGTTTTCTGGGTATTCAGTATTTGTGTTACCGAATCTGAGGATCTTTATTTCAATTTGCGGAGTCTAGCGACTGTTGGACAAGGAAGGATTGTTAAATTCAATGGTATGCTAGCCGCTAGGGCACTGACAGTTATATTAGAGAATGAAGCAAGATAATGTGCCGTGAATATAATCAAACGATCGCATGCTTTTATCAGCGCATCGTTGAGTTATAAAGTTGGGGTTAGGACTATTAAAGGCAACCCGCTATTATTTACGATACAGCTACAAGAAGTAAACAAAGAATGGCTATTCAAATTTACTCCGCACAAACTGCTTCTTCTGACTGAAATGGCACTAATGTAAGGCTATAGGCGCCGGTCTTAATTAACTATGGTGGCAAGCATAGTATCGATCTTTCAACGATGCTGATATTTTAAAGGGCGACGATGGCGTGAAGTCGCATAGTGGCCGGTTTGGTTTTATTAACGTCGCTCAAGAAGCAACACTTGGGCTATTGGCAATTTTGAACCTTGGACAAGTGACGAGGACAACATCTGAGCTGACACCCCCTCTCCTAACTTCCACACCAAACCAACGGAAGGACTTTGGGCCCGACAGATTTAACATGCATTAGCCCCGGCTACACGGCGGGTCTTTAGTGGCCAAGGTTTGAGCCCGCAGTTCAACGAAACCGCCGGCCACTATTCCAATTCCATGACCACTAGGTTACCGCGGCCACGCATTGCACTAGAAAATATTGGTGATAAATTTCGAGTGAGTGGAAGTAAAGTTTATTGGCGCAAGAGCCAGATATGGCTATGCTGCGCCAAACAAGATTAAACTGTGGTCTAGACGTGAAGTTGAAAAAAAAAAGGTAAGTGGTTGACAAGAATGAGGGTCGAAAATAGAGAAGGGAGTGCGTCACCCGTTTTACCAAAGACAGTTAACCCCATGGGAAAGAAAAAGATCACTAAGGTGCCTTGATGCCCTTACTTACCTGAAGAAGGCAAGTCCCTGAGGACCCCTGATATAATCCCCAGGGGCAGGATGCCCAGCTATACCCCCAGACGCTGGGTACCCATTTTAGTCACCTCTTACAACATGCATGAGCTACAGTGGGACTATTCTGTCATTCCCGGTCACCACACGGTTCGTGATAAATTTCGAACCACAGTATAATGACATCTCACTCTCTTAACTTCCACACTGTGCCATTATTATGAAATACAGACGCGCTAGAAATTTTCATCGATTGCCAGTTTGCGACCATGACCATTGGACTGCTAATGAGTTTGGTTTCATTAACACCGCACTAGATGCAACAAGAAGGGTATTAGCGACGAACCTTGATCAAGTGACGAGGACGACACTTGAACTGGCACCCCCCCTCTCCTAACATCCACATACCACTCCGATGGGAGGACTTTGGGCTCCGAACAGATTTAACGTGCATCAGCCCCGGCGGGTCTTTGGCGGCCAAGGATCGAACCCGCGACTGAACGAAAACCGCCGGTAGCTTGTCCACTAGGCTACCGCGGCCGGGCGACACCTGGGAGGGCTGCTAATAAGAGCCGAGTGTGAGTGAGTGAATGTAATTGGCTCAAGAGCTACATATGACTATGCTGCGCGAAACAAGATTTAATTGTAGTCTACACGCGAAAAAAAGAAAAAAATTGGTTGAAAAGGAGGGTCGAAAATAGAGAAGGATCACTACGTATCTTGGAAGTACGTCACTCATGTTTACCGAAGACAGCTCTATTAGGAAACAAAAGATATCACTAAGGCATGTGATACACTGAAGTAAAGTCACCAAGGACCCATTTGGCGGCCGTGATCCCTACATTGTATAATGATGCACAGCAGGAATTCAAGGCTTAATTGATTATATAATTCAAGATTGGCCGATAGTATAATTAAATTCAATTATACTATCAGGCAATCTTTTCTTGCAGTCGAGTATCTTGGCTCTATCCAGATTTTACATTGCTACAAACATTGTTTTGACATGAGAATTTAAATATTTACAGCATAAAAATAAATTGAATGCAAAATGATATTTTTTTTCCTGCTCTTAAAAGAGTATATTTGAAACTTGTAATCAAAACTGATTAGGAATTATTTCTAAAAACCTATCATATAACATTCTAGCAAAAGTTGAAATGGAACTTAAAACACTAGGTGACAATATCTCAGTGTGCTATTTAATCTCTAGGTTTCGCTCCCTCCCTCCACTGAAAGTGTTTTTGAATAACTGTGGATGATTTAAAAGTCTTTGGTGTTGATGATCCTTAATAAATTTCACTTAAAACATGCACAATAAGGATACGCTTATTTTTCTAGACAAAAATCTACAATATACTATAGGTAATTACAGTTTAAACTGTTAGATTATCACTTTGTTTGGATTGGTGCTCACTGAAAGCAATCTAATATCAATTACTAGAAAAAATATTAGAATATAGAACACTACCAAGAAAATATTTATCAGCATATATTTATATACTAAAAAAAATAAACTGAATTGCATGTTTATTATTGATAGTATTATTTTTATAAGTATATAATGTATAAGATTTGTAGAGGCTTCATACTTAAAAAAAAATAGCAGAAAAATAATGTTCCATTCTTAGTTAATTCTTAAATAAATTATTTATGAAATATTATATTTATTAACTTAATGACAAAGCATAAAAAATAATAAATTAAAGGAAATAATTAAATCATATTGCTTCTACCAAAAATTACAAATTAAAAAGTAATATGGAAGAAAAATTATTTACAAGTATTTTATTTTAAGTAATCTTAGAAAGGATAATATACAAAACTTTTCACAATGGACAAGTGCCTTATTTATTTTAATGAGAAAAAGACAAATATACTTATATTCCATCAAATTTTTATATAAGATGTAGTAGCGTATGAAAAAATCAACACATTACAAGAAATTTTTATTAAACATCAAACCTATGAAAATTCTATTACTTTGCATGAGCAAATGGAGGCACATTCTTTCAATAGAAATATGATTAATAAACACTTTTTACATTCACACATGCATAAAAAAATTACAAACATTCAAAGTATGCAAGTGTTCATATGAGTTATGTATACATCATTTCTGCCATATGGGACATTTTCTTCGGGATATATACAAGGTTATCAAAATAACCAGCTAACTCATCAACGGTAGTATCATCTGAATTATCTTGAGAAGCATCTTCTGCATATTGAACACTTATGGCTAATCTATGATCTAATGTGTCCTCCACTGGACAATCTTGTGAGTGAACAGTCTGTTTAACAGCTTCTACAATATCATTTAAACTTAATTGTAGAAAGAGGTCACTTTCTGATACAGAAGGCTTTTCAAGATTATGTTTCCTTTTTGAGCATTTCTTTTTCTTTTTTCGTGATAACCACTTAGCACAAGAGGAATTTGATCGACATTTACATGAGTCTGTTTTTGATGAGTTTGAACTGGATGGACTTAAGTCTCGATCTTTACTTGTCGTCACAGAAGTTTTTTGACAACACTTCAAATGTCTGTCATGTCGACAAAGACTGAAAGAAAATATAATTATCTGTAAAACTATATGCGAAAACATGTAAATGCAGAAAAAAAATCTGCAAGGAATAATTATTTTCTGTTAAAGATAGATAATAATGTTAAGTTCTTATACACAAGTAAACAACAAAATATTGGCTGTTTCCCCTAGTGTAAGTGAATTTATATATATATATTCCTTTGATAATGTAGAATGAACACAAATGAAATTTTTAAATTCTTAGCAGATCATTAACTCAATGAATAATCATTGCAAATACAAAATTCATAATCATTTTGTCCATAAAAACATAGAAACAGAATGTGAAGTTACACAAGCTACCAGACAACTAGCAACAAAGTATCTAAACCTAAACAACTACCTGATTAGCCCAATGTTACTCAGATTATACAAATAAATTTTCACATTTTGTGAAAATCACAAGAAGTTTTTTAAAAAATTTGATATATTTAAGGAATATTACTTAAAAGAAATTTATTAGTTTGGTATATTTGACCAGGAAATATAATACTTTTCCTCGGATATTATGAGAATTTTTTTTAAAAAAGGATATAAAACAGCTTTCACTTAGCAATAATAATTTCAGTTCAGTTATAAACCTTAGTGCAAAGAAATAAATAGATAAAAAGTTCACATTTTATAAAATTCCAAAACTGTCATAACAAAATACAAAGAGAAATTTTACATACAAATTAAAGCACAATCTATTATCTATTTATTACTGTTTCATTTTCCTTTAAATTTAAAATTATAACAATTTATAAAAACACTAGCTGCTTAATTAATAGAAGGTGATAAAATATGACTATAACAATGATTTTAAAACAGATAAATTTTTATATAACTATAGAAAAACTTTAAAAAAAATCTCACTCCAATAAAATAACTCTATATTAAGCTTTTCTAATTTCCTTTTCATGTAATGATAACTCATGCAATTTTATAAAACTTAATTTATATAATTATTTCAATGTTAAAAATGTAATTTTCCTCAACTTTAGCTACCTATATATTTGCCAAATTGAGCCATCTTTAAAAAAATTCTATCATTTTACTAAAGAAATTAATAAAATATGGTTAATGAATAAAAAAAATTAGTAAAATTATGGATAACTTATTTTTCAGATGCGTTTACTTTTTATTTTCCCATTAAAACAAAAAGTATGAGCTTTTTTAACAACAAATAAATTTAAAGGGTCAACATTTTTTTTTTTAATTGCTACCCATTTGCAGCCATCTTATTCCGCAATGGGCAAAAATGACATCACTGTACTACTAAGAATCCTACTCTACCATTTAATCACCATTTTGTCAAACTTTCATGGGATATTTTTAGTCTTAATAGATAATTTTCATTTTAATCTTTACTCTTTTGAAATATAGAAAATCTAAAACCATATATCCTGCTAAAAATTTCTATTTTTTAAAGTTTTTTCATTATCTGTATTCAATTTGAGCATTAGTTTAATTTTAGCAACTATTCTTTGCATTATATATGCCAAATACATAAGTGATATTGATTCATCATGAGTAATAGTCCCTTATCCACTATCCAAATTTTTACTCTTTTCTTTATTAAAAAAAATTTAATACTTAATAAAAATAAATTAAACACCTTTACTGTCCTATGTTGGGAACTAAGAACTGTGAATAATTTACAAGATGTAGTTTTCTACTAAAATACAGATATAGTACCTGAAATTTAATTTTAAAATATAAATTCTGTTTATTATTATAAGAACCACACAATATTACTTAATAATTTCAATGCTTTCTGTTAATACATTCAATTAAAAATAACCGATACTTTTCCATTTTCTCGTGTTTCTTTTTCCAACCAAAGAAAAAAAACTTTATATATATATATATATGAATATTTTTTCCATAACATAATGAAAAGTTTACCTATTTAAATCCACTCTAAGTTTTTTGAATTCACTTTGCAAATCATTTAGTTGACAATCTTCACTATCAGCCATTTAAGTAAACTAGTATTAAATATCTGTAAGAAGAAATAAAAACATTTATTAAAATTCACTGAGACACATAAATACTACATATAACTCAAATTCTATGGATTATAATATAAAAGTCCAAATTAGTCAGGAAATAACCAACTACTTAGGAATATAGCTTTAAAAATATTTTTCAGATACAAAAATGATGAAACAATAATTTTACAGCTCATAATCATATATTAATTATATGACAAATATTTTTTTACAATAAATATTATAGCAAAATGATGATCACAAATATAATAACATTTCATATTTAAAAACCATCCTAAAAAGCTAAATATAAAAACATCCTAAAATGCAGCATATTTAATTAATAACAAGTCTTGAAAAAACACTATATGAAGAAAAACATGAAACATTGTTTAGAATATTTTTCATCAAGAAATGCAAAACAAATCAAAACAAAACAAAAAACTCTTTTAACTTTTTTTGAAAAAAATTATCAACATCGCACTGAGAAGAAATACGAGAGCTATTGGTTAACTTTTCAATCAAGAACTACATATCCAAAATATAGTAAATCAAATCAGGATGATAATATGAACCCTATATGATTAATAGGTATAGTGGAAACCGGGTGGCAGGTCAAATATTGCAATTCGTAATTTATTTCCAAAGTAATACATATAACTGTTTTTTTCCAAACTATCTCACAACTCTATGATATTAAGCGGATTTCAGTGCATCAAATAAACCAACTAAATATATTTTAATCGTATTGAGAACTCACAAGCGGAAAATTACAAATTTCTGAATCTAATATACAACATAAAGAATAAATATATGCAATTCCCTAGTAAAGTAAATTGTTAAATATTACTATACTAGGGCTAATTAAATCTTTTGTATTTGAGCTACTTCGAGAGAGAATTTAAATAAAACGTAAAGATAAACTCAAAATAAAAGCGACATCTATTATTTATTTTTAACGTGGTAAACTTAGATATTTTTTCAATACACAAAATAAATTTACACATGATACAAATAAAATGTTGATAATTTTCTGAAAAATTATCAGCAGCAGTTAAAATTATAACAAATGATTGAATAGTATGTTTAAAAGGAACAATGAAGTTCCAGAATTGAAACAAATAAGAACTAAATAATCAAAATTGAAATTCAGGAGTCGTACATATAATATAAATATCAGGATGCAAATTCTTTCACTTACTTAATATAAATGTAAAAAAAGGAATTTGCATTTAAAAATTTTACGGTTAGTTATTAACAAACACATCAAAACAAGAAATACAAACAAGACTTGCCTCTTTGCTCATTCATAAGCCATTACGCATCATTATTCTAAACTTTACATTCTGTTGCCAATCCAATTTCAAAATTAAGATTATTTTTTATTCAAGCATGCTTTGCTTAGCAGAAATATAAATTTTGTCATAATAAAAGTTAATAAAGGTTGTCACAAATAAAATAATAAAGGTTGCCACAAATCTGGCAAGCAGAGGTCGGATTTTAGATTAATTTATTTAACTAACCTTGAATTCTCTTTTCGCTTATGGATTACTGGTAGTTGTGGGATTCATCCGGATAGGCAATAAAAGTATAGTACTCTCTCGGTGATCCAGCAGATATCGAACCACAGCAATGCCGGATTACAGAAAAAACTACCGTTACTGAAAGATCACTAACAATAATATATTTTTATTCTCTTGTATTTATTTATTCAGAAAACGAGCGAATAACAAAAAGTGGAAAAAGGCCGATAAATCAACCGTGTACAATACGGTGTATGAATTTATTAACTAGCAGGTTTTAGTGTTTCTCTTTTCTGTAACTCCCAAATTTCCCATGCAATATTTGACCTTAAAATTTTATTATTGCATTTTTGTAAGTTCATAATTTCTATTCCATAAACCTCTTTAAATTCATAGAAAGGGAAGGAAGATTATAGTGATTATGAATTTATTTTTATTTATCATAGTCAATGTCCCATACTCCAAATTCTTTAAATTTTCTTAGTGGTTCTGAAGGTCTTGCAAGTTGCATCTTGTTTGAAAAAAAATATCTTTATATCATTAGTTTGGAAGAGCTTATATGGTAAATAATATCGCTATAAAAGAGAAAGAATGAAGGAGGATTTTTATGTACTGATTTTTAATCTGAACTAGATAAAATGCCGAACAAATATATGTAGATTGATTAAAAAAATTTTACCACATGAATGACTATAAAAGCAAGTAAATAAGTGTATGGGCCAGGAAACCTCAAAACCAGATTATGTTCGATTATTAATAAAATTTACAAGTGCGTAATAGAATTGTTAATTTATGAAGTAAATAATTGTTCCAGTAAAAAAGTCTATTAACCTAACTTGATTATGATTCCATTAAAAATGATTCCATTTCAAAAGCAGACGGGATCACTAAGTTTAAACTAGTAAGATACTTGCAAGATATTAGAAATGGTAAGCAATTCTTTTCGATAAAGATTCCTGAAAAAGACCTATATGATTCTTTATCATTTCCCTTCCAAATTGCAAAGAATCATTGTTTATGATGTTTTTGTATTTTATGCTCCACATTTTTTTTATTTTAAATTGCTATATAGACTATTTGAATTTAATTTTTTTCTTGTTTTTAATAAACTTGTAGCTGGTAGTTTCCAGAATCAAGCCTTATAATTCCTGCCAAAATTCACCCATCAGGAAAATGATGGCTACTAAAAATTGAGTACACCACGTTCTCTAAGTACTCACTTTAACATGGAGAATGAAATACTGGCTCAGATATCGACTATATCATTTAATTATATCTCAAGATTATAAAGCATCTTAACTGTGATAAGACTTTTCAGTTTGAAAGTTGAAAACAGCTTCAATCATTAATAAATTAATAAAAAATACAAAGATTTCACATTTTCTTGTGCAATATTTAATAAAAATAATTGCATAATTTTGAAATTGAAAACATATATTGAAGCAAATAAACGAGGCATTAAAATAATTCATAATGCATTCTCCTAAATATTTATGAATTAGCGTTTCTTAATAATAGAGGTATATTGAAGTAGGGAGAAAGTGAAGATACTTGTTATATAAAACTACTTTTATTTTTATTATTTTTTTTATTCTACTCTTTAATTAATTATGCATATCTTCATTCTTTTAACTGATGAAATTGAAAGTATTATTCTTAGGCATTTTTTTTTTTTTAAAGTGAGCGTTTTTTGCTCAGAAATAGTGTTTTCAATGCATTATTGTTTTTAAAACACCGTATTTTGGAAAATGTTATTCATCTGCATTATCCAAAACAAATTTTGAATACTTGACTTCAGCTTTCATTCATAAACAAAAATCTACCTTGATATGTATTTTTGAAATCACAACTTTATTTAATTAATTAGTAGGAAAAAAAATCAAGCACGTTATATTTAATAAAGCAAACGATAATAATATTTGAATCATTTTTAAAAAATTGATTATCTAAAAAGTATTGAAACTGAATAAAAATAATAATCGAAATTTATCGTCTGCTATAATCCACCTCGCAATTATATATATATATATATATATAAATTATTTTACGAAAATTATCAATGCACGGTTTCTAATCATGAATTTTGGTATCCATTCAACAAGAATGAGAGGTATTTTTCCTATTATGTTTCTTTTTTCAACTCTGCAATTTATTTGTTAATATTCTTGTTTTCTAGTATATCGGAATTAAATGCGTAACTTTTCTTAGTTTTTTTTATATAAATGCTCGAACAAACATACAATGTGAATTAGTCACTGAAAAAAGTGAGTTCTTAGTAAACTGTAATTTTAAAATTAAAAAAGAATTTTATTGTTCACAATTCCATTTTCCATGCATATTTCTACTAAATTTTTTTTTCTTTTTAACCATTTAACTAAATATTCCAAACAGTTTTCTTTATTCTACAGTTATATTTTTTATCATAATTTTTCATGAATAGTTAATCACGGTTTTTTTTTTATCTATTTATTCATGAATAAATGATTAAAGCTAATTCGTGTAGGAATAATTATTTTAAGAGAAATTATTGAAGCGATTTAGTATTGTCACATCAAAGTGTTTGAAAAATATTATTAAAAAATAGAAATAATATTAATATAACTTTCAAGTTATCATGGAACACTTTTGCATCCGGAGAAAATTCTATCTTAAACATTTTTACACTTCACTTATATTTAAAGATATATATTTATCTGAACATTTAGTGGATTAAACAGAATTTTATAATTTTGTATCGAGTTTTTATATTTGTGCATTTAATGATGGTTAAGTTGTTTTTAAATATGTTTTGAAAATCGCATTTCATAATTTTATATTATGGAAATGCAAAATTCTTTATGAGTTATAACAATTACCCAAGAGAAATTACTGATATATTGAAATCAATTCTTATTTTAGCTATTCGAAGAAAGAAGAAACGGAATAAGAGTGCTGTCGTAAACGCAACAGCTATATAAATTCATCAATATATTTTAAATTCAGATTATGTATAGTAATTAATTAATATACAATATTAATATTAATAAATAAAATTTAATGATTTGATTTAATCTTTTAATTTTTTGATTAAAAGATTTGATCTTAACAAATTGATTATTATAGTCTGTGACATAAGTGAAAATTTTTATGAGTAAATGAAAATATTCTTAAGAAAATACAGGGTGTTAAAATTTAAAAAAAGGGCATGTCTCATAAAAAAAAGGAAGATTTTATTAAATTAGGAAATAAATTTAAAAACAAAGGCTTTTACGTGTCTTTTCTTTCATTCCTAAAATGTGAAGAAAAAAAAAGATATATTTTTGCTGACTTTTATTTTAAAATAACTTATAAATAATTGTATAAATGATTAACATACATTTAGATATCAAAAAACATAAGGGATGCTAGCAATAGGTCTAAAGCAGAAACTGTGTTCTTCTAAACATAGTATTAAATGCAGCTTATTAAAGTTCTAAATAACTTGCAATCAGAACAATTGGATGCAATTATTGTACGTATTTAAAACTATTTTGATATGGTTTCGATTATCATATACTAAGTTATATTCTTATTTCATAACAATTTTCTGGTATCATTCCTTATATCAATTATAAAATAAAATATACTCTCTCTCTCTCTGTTTGTATATATATATATATATATATATATATATATATATATATATATATAAGGACCTATAATGTTTGTAAAATGAATTAAGGAAAAAAATAGCAAACTTTTTTATGTTAAAATGATATAAAGTTATGTTCCATTGTATTAAAAAATAGCGGATAAAAAGTTTTGCTATGATCACGCCTGAATATTTTTCGTGAACGTTTTTCTTTAAAAAAAGACATAAGAAAACGAAAATAATTAATAAATTTTCTATTTAGGATCCTCTAATGTCAAGAAAGGTAACTTCACATTCAGAAATAATGTTGCATCTCGCATGCCGCATCACGTAATGCGTACGCCATTAAAACCCATTGAAAGATATGGAACGCCCAGAGACCTGAAAACACCACTTCTGACAAATGAAACATCATCAAATATGAATCCCCCTTACGAAGCTCCTCCAATGAATTATGATGAAAGTTATGGAATGTCAATGGATACTACATCTTTTGATACTTGGGGTACGATCTTTTCCTCTATTTAATTTTACTGGAATTTTTTTTAAAATTTCTTTCTATTTTATGTGTAATAATAGGATGAAACAGAGGAAGGAAGAGAGATCGTGTAATAAGTCATGCGTTAAGCTCATATTATATATATATATATATATATATATATATATATATATATATATATATTATATATATATTCTTACTAAAATACTTTTCGTGCGGAACGCGTGGAGGGAAAAATCAAGTCCAACTCGGAGGATAACGACAAATGTCGATTTATTCATAAATCCCTAGGGCAGCACAGGTATAGCACAATTCGTAATTCGAACAATAACAGATACACAGCACTAGTACAATTCAATTACGCAGATACAGGAACAAAACACATTGACTACAGTCAGGGTTATTTCAGCAACTTTAAGCTCACCAGCTTATCGCTCCTCACTGTGGACACCCACCGCAGTAATATTCTGCACTTCCGGGGGAAGGCTCCAACGATTCCCAGCAGACACACATTGCTTTTCGCAAATTCACCCAGCACCCCCTCTTCAAGTGCTGGCAGCGTTAAGTCGATCTCCTCAACAGAGTCTCCATAGACCGACTCTCCGTAAAAGTTCAGCTAGACTCAGGCCGAATCTCCAGCTGATTCACTCGGCCACGATTCTCCGATCGGTCTACGAAACAGACTTCACAGACAACTGATTCCGCACACGGACCGCTTCCTCCTCCAACTGTAAATCTTGGCGTATTTATACCTTTCGGGCCAGGCTTGTTGTCACATAGAAAATTCACGAAAAGTCTGCAACTATTTTTTTCCTATTCTTATTTTGTCTAGATTCCTGAACCTTCGAGATCTTTCCATTCGTCGCCAAAGTCGCCAAGTTTCTCGGAAGTCACCAAATGGTCGCCAATTCCTTTGCTAAGATGAAGGGGTCATTAGAATTGCTTAAACTCTCTTTTGCTGACGGAAAAGATAGATTTACATCACTGTAAATCTATCTTTTCCGTTAGAAGAGAGGCGTTGCAGGGAAGCATCATCTCACGCGCGTAACAATATATATATATATATATATATATATATATATAGTTTGTGCGTGTGTGTTTGTAAGGACGGCATGTCGCAAATATGGAACTGTCCAGACGTACGAAATGTGATATTTTGAATCTATCAATGATGATCATTTGCTCTCGGCTCTCGAAAATACTTTTTCGAACAGCCCTTTAGATCTTTTTAAGTTCAATATTAAAGAGACGGATAAAGAAGATTTAGGCTCCACCGCACATAGTTCCGATCTGTATTACGTTATATGATATCACTATCAATCTTTGCTTCGAATTGTTCATAATTTTTGAAGACCATCATATCCATTCATTTGTTTGTTCTTTGTAGCAGAACCGATCTTTTGGAGATAGTTGTTTTATCTATATTTTTGTTCTTAATTTAGAATTTCTACTCTTTTTCGAATGAATTATTTAATAATGATTCTGACAAACTATCAAGCCTCATACTAATAAGCAATACTTTAAACAAAACACTCAACTCTTCTTTTAAATCTTAAGCTATATACCTCCCATTCTCTATTCTTATTCGCTTTATAATAGCAAGCCGTAATCAAAATAATGATTGAAACATTTGCTTTTATCTTCAGGCCTTGGGTTCTACTCAAGATCTCTTATTCGTCCACTCTGCATCTGTTTCTTTGCTAATTTTGAATTGATTAAAGTTTTTCTTTCTTGAAACTAAATATATTTATTTTTTTAGTACAACTTTTGTATGTTTTTAAATCTTTCTTAATAATTTTTTTCATCTTAATAAATAATTTAAAACTGAAAATTAAATTAATTTTCAGTGTATTCATAAAATAAAATTTTTAAACCTGAAATTAAATAAGAAACCCTGAAATTGAAAAGTTCATTTTTACTTATATTGTCTTCTACCATGTTGGACTTAGGCCTTCGTCAAAAATATTTAATGCTTGCAATTGGATTCGTGAGTTTTGTTTTAAGAATTCACCTGCTCTTAGAAGTTTCACTCTGCATCAAGCTTCATCGCTGATTTAGATTAATTTAAAAACTTTAAGTTTCTTTTTTAAAATTTTTTTTTAATTTAATTAATTTTATATTTTAATGATTTTCTATTTAGCTCCTAAAGTTTTTCTTAATTAATTGATTTTGAATTCATTAAGATATTAAAATATAAGAAAATATTATTTCATTTATATATTTAGCTTTGATAGGTTATTATCGAAGTCCTTTTTTCCTTGGAACTAATTTGTGTTACACTAAATTTTAAGGGTGGCCGCCATTTAAAAATGCTACTTAAAATTTTTAGTCTTGCACCGGGGTGTAAGGTATTAGTCTCTAAACCCAAAAGCTACAGAAACGGAGATGGTAAGCTTAAGTTAACATGGTTGAAAACAGGCCCACTGAACTTTGTTTTGAAAATTCTCCCGTTTGATGAATGAGTACTCACTCTAGTTA
Source organism: Nephila pilipes (assembly GCA_019974015.1). Classification (NCBI taxonomy): domain Eukaryota; kingdom Metazoa; phylum Arthropoda; class Arachnida; order Araneae; family Nephilidae; genus Nephila; species Nephila pilipes. Next base: position 884,903 of record BMAW01132850.1, read on the forward strand.
TATAAAATTCAATTCCACGTAAGATAAGATTAAACGTTGTAATGTTGATAGATTTTGGTTTGAATTAATATCTAATTTGAAGCTACACGAGAGTTATTGGCGATGAAAACCGCAATTTTGAATCACGGTCAAGTGATGAAGGCGACTCCTGTGTGATCTGGTACAAAACTTTCCTCACTTCCCCACCATAACTTTGAGGCTAAATTCCTTTTAGTAGGCAGCAATCTTCATTGATCCATTGTGCTAAATACAAAAGTTTTTAAAGGAATCAGGACTCAAATTACCGATTTGACATGACCATTGCTACCCACGAAGATCGTGATCATAATCACTTTGGCTTCCATGGTCCTGAAATGTTCATGGAATGATCGCTAAAATGAGATTGTTTTGAAAACCCAAAATAAATAATTTTATGAAAAATGTTTCATTTATCTTAGAATTTTATTATATAATACGCATTAATTCCTAAATTAAATTATTTTTACAGTTGTTTGATTGGAACCATTTATATTATATATATATATATATATATATATATATATTGCTCTATATATATATATATATATTATATGCATACTCTACTCTTATCTCTATATATATATATTGCAATAATTGAAGAATTATTTTAAGGCAGAAAAGATTTAAATTAATTTTTGGCGAAGTGAAAATGAGATCTAGTTGCTTAGAACCCTAGCCTGTAAATTATTTTTGTAAATATTTATCTTGTTGACTTAATCTTTTTTTATACAATTAATGCATAATTAAATAACATAAAAAACTTTTCATTTTCTAAGCAAGTAGCTTTCCGAAACTATTAAATTTCTTGAATCCTTCTTATTGCTGTACATTAGATAGAATTATAGCAAGAGATAACTTTACATTTCTTGAAAGAAAGAGAGAGAGAAAAAGATAGATCTTAGGAAGACTTCCGCAATAATTGAAAAGATAGAATGATGGGAAAAGTGATTGACCGAGAGAGTAGGAGGTAACCGAAAAGCCTCGTTTTGAAACCAGAACTGGTTCCTTTTTCTACCGGTTTTCTTTTTTTGGAAGCAGGAAAAAGCTTGCATTTCATGAATTCCAATTGTTCTTTACCTCCAAAAAGTTTATCATTCCAATTATCGTTATTTTGACTAGGGGAAAATGATTAAGCTCCAAATTTCATATTTTAATGATTATATCGCATTGAAGTAAAAATATTTCATAAACAAATTTTTCTTCGCGCAGTAAATTTTTTTCTTCGTATCATTGTTTATATGATGCGTCATTTGTATGATTATTTTGAAGCTGGTAATGTATTCTACATTGAGTAAGGAAAACAAAATTAGTTGAAATCTTAGTAACTGGTAGGATATAATAATATATATTTCAATGAAATAATATTTTTTTAATAATATAGTGAATTCTATGTTTAAAATAAATGCAAACTGCAGATGAATTTCTATTCAATATTTATTCAGCGTTTAAATGGGTTGTAAGCACATAAATGAAAATAAGGAGAAAATAGATTCGTTCTTATATCTCAAAATAATTAGATAATAGAAATATGCATCAATAAATAATTTTCTGATGACTAAAATTTAATGTTTATTTTAGTACCTGTTATCACTATTTTTACACTATAAAAAAATAACCTATTTGAAAGTTTTAATCTGGACATTTCAATAAAAGAGTAATTTTTCTGAAACTATGTGATGATTTCTCTAAAATACAGATAAATGAAAAAAAAAATTATGTTATTTCTAGTATAAATAATAAAATATCCTTTAATGAAATAAAGTATACAGGAAAATATGAAAGAAATTGAAATTTGTGGTAAAAATTATACAAACAAAGCTATTTTTTTCCCGAGATGTACAAAACTGAGTAAATCCAAAATTGAAATTCTAATTTAAATTTATGAAATGTTTTCTCGCATGACAAAAAAAAACAATGTTTGTTTTTAACCTATCATGTTCGTATTTTTACAACATAAAATAAATTGCACTAAAAATAAATTATAAATAAAATACTTATTTTTGAATCAAACTTGTGTGCATAAAGTGGGCCAAACATTTAAAATCATACTTCCATTAAAATATCTCATGTCCTCTGATTTGTTTAGTGGAATAAATTTCCTTGGTTTATTAGACTTTTAAAAATTCATTTTTTGGATTACATTTTGACACGTTATAAGTATTTATGAAAAATTGGCAATATACTTTAAAATTGAAAACAACAAGCTTAAAAGAAAAAGATAGTTTTAATTTCATCGTTTATTTTCCAAATTCTTAGTATTTTGGGGACTTAGTACACTGTCATAAAGATAAATCGAAATTAAAAATCGAGTAAAGAGAGTTTGCATGTCTAGTTAATTAATAAACTTGTCATTAAATCTATAGTCACATTGGTGTAGATTTAGAGTCATACGCTCTGTTTTAAGCTTTCAAAAAAAGTTTTTGAGCTGCTATATTTTTTGTAATCACAAATCAAGCAAACAAAATATTCACAAAGATTTTAATTTTGCACATATCGATAAATAACAAACCGAAAGTGGTAATAGAAAGAAATGTGAGAAAATGAAATACTTTGAAAATTGAATTGTGTAACATTTTATAAAGTTTTGATGTTATGATTTTACTGACGTTAAAAAAAAATACCCTTCCCTTCCAAACTAAGATATTAATTTGTTTTATAATTAAGGATCATGTTTGCAGAATCAAAATACCTTTCATTAATTTTGAGATACCATTTTTGCCCAGTATCTTCAAATTCTGTAGTTTTTAGTTTGTTTTTCTCATTATTAATATATATATATATATATATATATATACACTTTTATTTTATTTTAAAGCCAGCTAGTATATCCATTCTTTGTACGGATGAATTGAAAAAGATAAACAAGCTCGAAATATATGAATTTTTTTTTTTTAAATGAGAACCAACTTTTGAATAATTTTAAATGAACCACGATTTATTATTTAAATTGCTCCGTTCTTTTCTTAAAAGACGACCAAGAATGAATTCAGTACACCGTATGAATGCTGTTTCATTCAATTGACATTTTTTAGCGCTATTTTGAAAAATTTGCTAAAAAAATCGGCTAATTAATTTATATCTCTTTGATGGTGATGTAATGGCAATTTTGCATTATTTCATTTGAGGAGTTAGCCCGCAAAGTACACAAGCGTATTATTTCAACATTATTAATTGAGAAAAAAAATCTTTAACTCACGTTAAGAAATCATTAAAAATAATTCAAAAAAAAAAAAAAAATACAAAAAGAAAAGTTTTTAAATGAACTGATACAAGCTTAAAAATAGCGGGCGAAATACGAACTTCTAATTCGAACGCAAATCCAATTGTTGGAACACCAACGGAGTATGGTATAATATAACACCTCAAAAAAGGGGTACTATATGTATACTATATTGTATAAGAAATTTTATATTTTGAAGGTGTTTGACTACGGATCTTGAAGAATAAGTAAGAAAAAAAAAAGTTGCTTTGAATAGAAGGATTATCTACAACATAGATGCTACTGGAAAATTTTAAGTGTTTTCTTAAAAATAGTTTTTTAAATAGTAGCTTCTTAAATCATTCGTCAGATTTTAGTATATTTCATTCGTAACAGAATTGTAATTCTACAACAAAGAACGAACAAATGTATTAAAATCACAATCTCTAAGCAACTGCATTCTGCTGTAAAGAACTGACAAATCAATAAATATATGTGAAGACAAACAACCAGAAGCAACGAAAATCGTGACGCCTTGATACTTAACATGTGCAAATTCTTGGGCAGTGAATCCAAAATATACATCAGTCACTTAAAATTAAATTTTTAAGAAAAATTAAGCAATTTTTTTTTTTTTTGTTGGAAATACGCTTCGGGCTCCTACGCATCAATTAAGCTCCCTAAAGAGTTTTGGATCTATACGATCGACAGTCCGGATTTGTATTGTGTGACAGGCATACTTTCAAATTTATATATTCGTATAAGATAACTGTTCTCTTCTACTTTTTAATCGTTTCTGTGCGAGCGAGCGTGTATATACACATCTTATGTTTGTATGTCTGTTTGTCCGTTATGAGGGGGGGGGGAATCGACAACGTTGTTCGCATCCCTCCAAACTTTCTTAAGGAGCTTCGCTGATGTTTGGAAGCATATTCCTCCTTTTTCAGGAAATCCTCTTTTTCACAACCAACATATGAGAGCAGAATCGATTTACTTAAACTTATTTTTTCTGGCATCATCTGAGAGATGTAAATTAATTAGCCGATATGTTGAGGATTTTCGAAAATAGCGTTGAAAAGCGACAATTTGGGATTTTTAATTTTTTCTTAAAAATCATTTCAATTAGAAATCTATCGATACAAATGGAATGATATCCGTGCGGTATTCAGAAGGAACATTTCACGCTATTTTGAAGGGGGGGGGGAAAGGAGCAATTCTAATAATTACTTGCTGTTCTCTTAAGATTACTCGAAAAATTATTTGAAAGTTGAAAGTCATTAAAAAAATTTTATGCGTCGAGCTGGATTCTTTGTATTTTTTAATTCATCCACACGAAGAAAGGGTACATCAGTTAGAATATATATATACATATACATACATATATATATATACATATATATACATACATACATACATTCATACATATATATATATATATATATATGCGAAAGAAGCAAAAAGTAAAAAATAATTAAATGGATTGGCATACATTTTTATCCCCTCTCCTTATTCTCTTATTTCTTAAAAAATTAGGACAAAATACTGTTTTTTCTTCCAATAGATGGCGGTAGGCCCTACCGAAAAGACTTTTTCAAATATGTGTCATAAAATTTTAAAAGCTGCTTACATTAGTTTTGTGTAAGCCAGTGGATTGAAAACGAACAAAAACAAAATATGAAACTAAAGAAATAAAATTAAGCATTTTTTTATTTTTATAAGAAATTAAAATTTTCTTTCGGAAATCTTATTTTTGAAATATTTGGGTACTGATAATTTTTTTCTCCTAGTAGTCTTATAAAAAGTCTTGGGTCAATTTAGATAAATTTCGATACAAAACCTGAAAGATTTCGGAAATCAGATTTTAAAGTTTAAGAAATATTTTTTTAATTTTTTAAAACTTGAAAATTAGGCATGAAAAGGAAATACTCTGATTTCCCTGATGCTTTGATTTCTGAAAACTCTAAATTAATTAAAAACAAGTTTACATTCTATCGACATAATAGATAACTAATTAGAGACATTTGATAATTTTTAAAATAAAATAGGAAAATTGGAACTGTAAGTGAATGAATTGAAAAAGCTAATAACAAATTGAATGTACTATTTTTGTTTTAAATAATTGTTGATTTTATATGGGCAATTATTTTAATTTAAAGAAACCTATATTATTTATCTAATTTAGTTCCACATTAAACTATATACACTCATCCGGCCCACTTTTCTTTTTCTTTTTGAATCAAAGTATTACACTTTTTCCTATTAACAATAAACTAGAAAAAATACGTAAACAAAAATGCTGTAGGAAACTAGTACATCAATTTTATTACGTAATAAGTGACAAATATTACCCTAGAATCTCAATCGACTTTTACTTTTGGTCTTTTCTTGAAAACTTTAGGTACTCAAATATCATTCATATACAGTTTTTTTTTTATCCCTCCCTCAAAAGAAAGTTGATATTTCATCAGTCTTTCTGGAAGTTCATTAATAGATCATTCTAAATTTTACTGGTCTAGAGCTTAACTGAATCAAATCATGCCTTCTTTTTAATGTAAAGCGTCTTTTTTTCGATTGACATTATAAAATAGAATTTAATTTTATAAGGTTGAGGGGTAAAAACTATATATATATATATATATAACACATCGATCAATAACTCCCGAGTCTAACATTGAAAACAACATTTTTTTTGCAAATTTTTTTTTTATTCATCAACATAACACC
>BMAW01132851.1:0-29086 GCA_019974015.1 Nephila pilipes
ATGTTGTGCTTCGTTCAGTACGTATTGCTCAATCTCTGCGATTTGGATCGAGAATTGTAATAAGGATGCTTATTAGTAAGGTGACCAACCGTCCTTCTTTAGAGAGAGGGACAGTCCTCATCCTTTTGTAAGGTTCTGTCCTTCCTCGAAGAAAAGAAATTAGTCCTCCCTTTTCGATATTTTAAAACTTGATCTATTCTGTATTCAGAGATGCTTTTGCCAAACTGTTCCTCTCCTCCTCCTCAAATGTTGAATGCAAAAAGAAAAACTTTTGTATATTCAAAAGTTAAGATGGATTAAACTACTCCTTCTATAGAGCATATTTTACAATTATCTGAGCCTCTCCGTTAAATTTTTTTAAAGTTTAAACAAATACCTAAAAATTCCACCGGAATCTTTTCAGTTAATGGATTAATCACCTGGGATTGCTATCGTGGTTTTACTGGTTCATAAATCGGGCGTCACTCCGCAAAGGAACGGACCTCAAAGGGTCGGGAAGGGGGATCATAATTTTCAATTTCCTGGAGGTTTTGAGGACGATTTTGTTGATCATCTATTATCGGAAATCTGCAGTTCGGGAGGAAAAGGAAGAGTTGTTCAGCTTTAATGTCAAAAGAAAGGAAAAAGTTAATCAGGAGCTTTGAGGGGAATCAAAAGATCCAGGATAAAACAACTGGAAGGGGAGTCAATATTACCGAAGAGGGAAGTAGTGGATTAAGCAGGAACCCGCACTTTCTCGCCGACTCCACAGGTTGATTCAATATCGTCGAGGAGGAGAATGGTTTCAAAGAATATCACCGCAATCACCCCTGAAATAACGGTTTTTCAATGATCGTTTTTGAACTTCATCGCAAAGTAAATGGGCAGTTATTGATGAGAGAATTGTAGTGCTGTTTTAATCGGGGAAGGGAATGCCTGAATCAATTAAAATCCGGAGAGTGGAGCGTTTGAATTTCAGTTGGGGAGAATTATCAGGAACTGAGGATGTAAAGTTTAAAGATTAATGATCAGAGAGATTAGTGGAACAATCGGAAGAATCGAGCAATGTTGGAGATCGATCAAAGAAAGGAATGGATTGAACATATATAACCGTTTTCAAAGAAGGCGGAGCCACCGCACACGAAAATCCACACGTAATGAAGAAAATTTGAAAGTTGATGATTGAAGTTACGTTGGTTCACTTAACCCTGGACTAATTACTCTATACTGACGGGAGTTCGAGAGAGGGTTACGCGCTTTCCCCCACAGTATTCAATGGTTCACTGGGACCAGAAGGAGGAAATCCAAAAAGATTAAATGTTGATATAATTACTCCTATTCCCGGCCGCTTACCATAAGGAGATTCAATATGGAAGGATGGTATTTGTTCACCCCTCAGAGTTACCCTTGCTTCACCAATTGAACAGAGATTATGCTCGTCAGTTGAAAATATTCGTTCAATTGATAATGGTGGTATATGGATTTAATTAAATAATTAAGGAGAGGAATGTAAATAAAATTAGTGTTCTCTTGTTTGAATAGATCTGCTGGTTTGGGTTTGTTGTTTGGCGCCTTGATGGTTGCGCTTTGATCATCGGCTTTTTCGTTTGAAAGTAAGAGAAAAGGTCAACCATCCAATGATTTTTAGGTCTCGTGGCGACTGAATTTTTATGTGTATGGTTTTCTAAAGGATAGAGAACCAGATCAGATAATATCGCGGTCGTTTGTGAACGTGGTGGACGTGGTAATTATGGGGAGTTGGCTGCGCCCGTTTTTGGTTACTCATGCTCCCGCGATGATCAGTCAAAGAAAGGCCTGGAGATTTTTCATGAGAGTGAAAAATGGATCATTGTTTGTTGCCAATCAGAAAGGAAGTGAATTGGTCAATCATTGTCAGAAAAGGCAGTTTCAGGGAGTTATCGTTTGAGTATTATCAGACCGGTAAAAACTTTCACGGCCTCCTGACCCCTATTTGATTACACCAACTCTAAAAACAAAGATTAGTTCATGGGATGGCCAAATCTGCATTAATAAAAAGGTGTCAAAGGCTAGCCTACCAGAAAGAAACGTTTGCTGAGTTATTTGAGAACAAGGGATAAGAGTATTTTTCGTAAAATTAAAATTGAATGGGTTACGAGGATAATTTTGCTTACTTAAAGGGACTGATTGTTTTAAGTTCAGGATCACGCAGCGGTAACGTGCCGGATCAAAGGCACTAAGGTTACTTTTAATCGTTTGACTCTTCCGACTGTGATTACGTTTAAAGCCATATAATTCCAGTTTTGGGAGAGTTTATCGGTTTGGCTTTAAATTTTAATATCCGGAGGAAGAGAGTTTGCTATTGTCCGTTTCTCGTTATTTAATGATTTTGATCGGTTTAGCTTCAAATCTTTTATTTAATTGAAGATAGTTTAATAATGAGTATTATTTTAAAGGGTCTTTCTCCTTGGATTGACCTAAAAGGGATTTCAGAAGTACTGTAAGGAGACTTTGCATAAGGACTTTAAGTTTTGTTTATTTATTTATCACAATTGTTTTTATATGTATAAGAGTTAAACACACAAAGAAGATTTTAACCTTGATGAACAATTGCGATTTTATCGTCGTGTTAGAGATGTTCAACACTTGTTTTTCTACAGGAGGGTTGAGTCCCCACTTGCCAAGGATCAAGTAAGGGGATTAATTATGAGGGTGCCTAATTTGTGCATTTTTAATAGAGACATTTTCAGTTCTTTTCATATTAAAATCAGGAATTATGTATCTTTTTGTTGATCATTCAGGATGGTGAAATGTTCTTAAAGTTCTTAGTAAAAAGGAGATAACCTGAGTGAGGAAATGTTGAGAAGAGAAATGATTAATATAAAATCGTTTGTACTTTGTGTGCTTTGATGTGTGCCGTGGCTTTAAGAAATATTCTCAAAGAAGTGATTTTTCTTTCATTGGAATCATTATAATGAGTTCGTTTACGTTCGGTTGCACAACCCGCATGTGGAACCCACCCCCACTGGGCGTGGTGAGTTGTCAGGAGAATCGAAAAAGCTTCATATGCTTTTATGGGGAAGCGCCGACCCCCGCACTTGGCCCTATTTGTAAAGGGAATTGCTTTATAAAAAGATTTCATGATTACAAGACTTTAAAGTGTTTAAAATATATTGATTTTTATTAATACTTAAAGATGATGATTTTTAGATGAGTTTTGGCGTTTCAGATCCTTTTCAATTTTAAGAAGAGATTTCTTCTTTTTCGTTTAGCTTAAATATATTCAGTTTTAATAATAATTTATCCGTTTGCTTTTCAATTTTCATTGTGTAGCAGTTATATAATGTATACATTCAGTTTAATAATTTGTGGTTTACTTTAATTTTGATTAGTTAAAATATATTCAGATTTAATAATTTGTGGTTGCTTTGAGAAGAATTTTGAGTTAATATGTTTAGGTCAAAATATATTCAATTTAATAATTTATTGTTTCCTTTAATTTCAATATCAGGAAGAGTTCTGACAATTGATTTCTTTTTCGATGCTTCATCGTTACTCGGGTTCTCGATTTTTCAGTTTGGGGGATGATTTAATGTCGGCGAAAAGCTATCAGCAAGGTTCGGTTTACGCAAGGAGACTTTTTACTGGTACAGGTTACTTTGTTGTTACTTTCCCCATCGTTTTTAAAGGGATATTGATGATTTTTCAAATGGGGAGGGGATTACGTGCACTCAAGAAAAGAAAGAAAAATAACTGGATTCAACTAAAAAAAAAATGAAAAATTTGATTGGGATCTGGACTTTATTTTACCCGATAGCTCGACGCGTGAGGATCACCGACAGAAAGAAATCTCAAAATGTAATCACATTTCGACCCCCTTTTTTTAAATCATAAACTATAGTAACTCCATCATTATTTTATCACTTAATCTTAAATGTTGAAAACATTTGGTGGAAAGAGCATTCAATGTAAGATTGTTAAATCGGTCATTACGATCAGGTGGGAAACGAATTTGTTTGTATGGATAGAAAAGAGTATGATTTTCAGAACTGAAATTTTTCATTAAATTGTTATGAATCGGCAAATTTTCATTCCTTTCTGTTGAACTACTTTGAATCTTTATCGTTGGTGTATATAAGCAAAACTGAGGGAATAATTTGTAATTAATCAATTAATAGCTTATCAGTAATTACTCTTCATCATTATTTGAGGATAAAATTTATTCGTTCTTAAAAATTTGGTGTTATCAAATTGCAGTTTGATTTTAACTTATCAAGGAAAACTAACGAACAAATAACTTTTGTGACTAATAATTTTACTTAAACATTTTGGTTACAGTTATTAAATAATATTCAAATGATTATAAAAATTAAAATATCCATACACTTTTGATTCTAACGGTGTGCGAGTATCTTCCAGTTTCAGTGAACACGTTTTTTTTTAATTTTTTTTAAAAATGTATGCATCAGAATTTGATTTCGACATTTTATGGAAATATTAACCACTCTTGACTAAAATGATTCAATCTATTGGCTTCTTCATGTTATGCGATTGTTTATTAATGTCACAATGAGAAGCAACATAGAGGCTATTGGCGATTTCGTAATTTTGTACATCAGTCAAGTGAGGAAAACTACACATGAGCTGACACCTCCCTCTACAAACTTCTACACTACACCAAATGGAGGATTTAGAACCTCTACAGATATAACGTGCACTTGCTCCGCTGCACGTCGGGTCTTGGGTGACCTTACAGAGAGAGAGAGAGAGAGATGCTGGTTTCTAGTTCGCGACCATGACCGCTAGGCTAACGTGGCTTATTGGCTTCTTGAACATTCGAATGGAGTCAGTAACTTTTAGCTCACATTAAATATGTCATATGGCGTCTTAAGTTATTGTAATGCTTGGGAGAAAAAGGGGGGTTGATTTTTAATCGATGATTAGTATATCATGTTATGCGCAATCAATATGTTTTATTTTGTTCTTGCGCATTCATTTGACATTCTGGACATATTTCCCGCATATGAGTAAATATCCATAATTGGTCACACAATATGAAAAAGGCGGATCCGAGTTTGAAACGTAGATCTTTATATCACGATCTGTATAATAAATGTGTTTTATTGGCTTCTGGAACATTCATTTGGTATAAATTATTTATTATATCATTTTTGTTATGATAATTTTTCACCATCATACGTGTTATTCTGTATACATAAGGTCCATCTGTTTTTGGGAAGAATAGCGCATCGTGTATAGATTCAACAATTATTGCTTCATAAGTATAAACACCTTGTAAAAAACATTTAAATACATATATGTCGTTCGTGAAAATGCATCTAAATTGTGGAAAACAGGCGTTTAAGACAGTTGATCAAACCGATGCAAGTTCCATCGAATGGAATGTTTTTTGTATAATGCATTATTCAACAAGACAACACTAAGACGTTGTCTTGGAAAGTTAATTATTCAAATATGTCTCTTATCTTTTAAGATTGTTTCTTCAGTGAGACGCATAATCAAATAAACGTAAAACATCAAATCACCTGTTTATGGATAAATAAGCAATGCAGGTATTTAGATTTAAACTAATGTATCATGTTAAATGCAATAGCGAAGTACGCATTTCACTCCCACGCATTGTTTGTTCCAGATGCAACCTCCTGACTTAATTTTCATACATTAGCAATTTGAAATTCAATGTTGAATGACTTCACGTGGCATGCATTAATCAAATCAATACCACGCGCGTGAAAAACAGGAAAGAATTTATGCGATTTAATTAGAAGTTTAAAAATATTTAGGCGCATATTTAATGTAAGTGATCTACTTCAATAAAGACTTAAAATTTAGAAAATTAAAAACTGAAATACATGCAGAACTACTTAAAATATATAAAGTTAGGTGAAAAAAATAGTACAAAAACATGTCATATTTTACTCATTTTGTATAATACTTCTTGAAAATTATAATTAATTGTTGAAGAAGTTTAATTAACTACAATAAAAAGTAGAATTATTGGTAACCATTGTTGATTCACATTAAATATGTATAAATGAATTATTATAATATGTAAATTTATGTTAAGTCATCCTTTTGCGTCATGAAAGAAGAAACAATGCCGATTAGATGTTTTACCTATATTTACAATGACTTTATTCCGATTCTACCATTGAGTAAAAATGAATTAAATTAAATTAAAATTATTTCTGAATTCTAAAGCTGAAAAATGAACCGCAATTTGCGATAAACCCCGAAAATATGTTCAACAGACTTCTTACTATTTTCGATTGATTGTTTGGTGTTATGGGATATGCTCGTAGAGCAACAAAGGTTTTATTACCCCTTTCATACTTCCTCTTAAACCATTGAATGCTATTCGATTATCATTATTAATTGCTTTACAGTTGGCGCTCACTTTGCCAACTCTGTTCAACCGTTACTGGCTTAACCGGTTGCTCAGGTGAAAAGGTGTGACTTGTTTTAATTGTTTAGTTCGTTAGGAGTAAAATATTTTTCTTCTTCAAGTGTGTATTACTTAAAATGTCTACCGTTGCTTAATTTTTTTTTTAAAAAAGTGCAACAATTCAGTAGCAGGTGATGGACCCGAAAATGCGTTTTTGTGTTTTTAACTTACGCTGTTATAACGTTTACTGTATTTCATAAAATTCGACCAATCTACTTTTTCGTGACATCCACACAGGTCCAATTACGCATAAGCAGCTTGAGCATATCCTTTTGTATCTGAATATAATACAAAGTGTTGAAAATTGCATGATTTTGTTCCCATAAAATAAAATTTAGTATTTTATTGATTGATTGGTTTTATATAATGAAGGGCAACGAAAGCTATCTTCCCTAAATTAAGCAGAAATGGTTAACAGTTAAGATTTATGGGTGATTGTTTATTAACGTCGCACTTTCAAGCAGCACGATGGCAATTGGCGACGGTACTCATCATTTTGAGCCTCGGGCAAGTGAAGAGGACAATACCTGAGTTGACGCCGCTCTTTCCAAACCTCAACATTACGCCAACCGAAGGACTTGAAGCCTCGAAAGATTTTATGCGCATGAGACTCACTTCACGTTGGGCTGTAGTGATATCAGAATTCGAACCCTCTCTCAACGGAAGCAACACTGGCCGGGATTTCGCTACCATGACCAATAGGATTTATTTTAAGATTTCTGATTATGTGTGATTATCTTAATTTAATTACACAATTTTTAGGTTCACATATCAGTGCAAATTATTCAACTACACTCATTTCTTGAATCAGTAAAATCGGCTGAAAGTGAATTCTTGCTCCAATATATACATATTATTTTAATGTTAGTCCTTTTTAGAGTCAACTAATTTGCAAACAAATTTTGCCAGCAGAATAATGATCATGCCTTTCAAATAATAAATGTATTATGAGCGTTTGTTCTTTGGGAATTTTTATGAAGGATTCGTAAAAGAGGAACTGAAAAAAATAAAGAAAAACTATTTTTTCTGCCATAAATAAAATACACAACCAATTTCTGTAGTTTAAGGCTACGATTTTATTTTTTTTCCTGAGTGACAAAAAAGCTTTTGCCTTTTTATTTCTTTTTTCACATTTTTATGATAAAATTTGAGTTGATAATTTCAATTAGAAATACATTTATAAAGAAATTAATGGAGCAAAGTATAATTTTTAAATTGATAAATGATATACGGATAATATACAAGGTTTTTCGTGCAATACCTCAGGGATTCTAAAATAATTTTTTTTGAGAAACCGAGCGTTTTTTAATAAGCAGTATTATGAAATAGAAAAGAAATCGTTGGAAAAACCTTGTGTTAAACTATTTTTTTTCTCATTCCTTTCCTATTCTATTTCTTTCCTATTGAAATATAATTATGAGAATCCTCTATACTATAATCGAATACAGATTTTTTTTTTACACGAGTGACAGATTTTGTCTGATAAGAATTGCAAAGCAATATCTAATTAAATAGTTCAATTTCTTCATAAATTGATACTGGAAAGCAATATCAATTTATAAAGAAATTTCTCATCGATTTAGTTTTCGGTATGAGAGTTAAAAATGCATTTGACAAAGTTTATCGTATATATATGACTCATCTTACAAATTAATTGTTTAATAATTCATAATTAGCTTAATTACGAAAGTATAATATTGTGATTTATTCCATTAGATATGTATTGAAACTAATGTGATTCACTTCTCGTGTAAATTGAAATAATAATAGCAATCAGTTTAGTGTAAAAGTAACAAAAGTTGTTCTCTCGCACTTATAAATCGCTGAACGTGGAGCTAAAATACGTTTTTAAATGTGCCGTAAATAACCATTTTTCCATGGTGTTGTAATGAAAAAAAAAAAAAAAAAAACCCTTAAGATTTACAAACATTAAAATATGTACTCTAAAATAATGCTACCCGAAATACTCCAAAAATAACATACTCACTTCCCCTTCACCAAAAAAAAAAAAAAGTAAATCTCCCTCCCCCCAATCCACTTTTTACAGAGAGGGTTCTCGGGCGAGACGCTCACACATTCCCGAAGAGAATATTATTTATTTTTTCTCTCTTTATTTTGTGTCCCGAATCCTAATTGGTTGCACCCACCCGCTAGGGATAGCGGAATGTTATAAAATTGTTTCTGCTTCCCCCTCCCCCTCTGGCTTAAAAAAAAAAAACTCATCGAATATCTGTCTCCCTGAGCGGAAACGTAAATGCAGCAATCCCTTGATTAGCGCAGCGGATCCGTGAGATATACTGTAATTTAAAACTATTGTAATAAAATTTTATAAACAATGGAAATAAATTGAGATGAATCCTGAAAAAATGCAATGCTTCGAAATGTTTGTGACGTACAAAAAAAAAAAAAAAAACACCTATCATAACTTATGAAACTGCATATTTTAAAGAATGGTATCAAATATTTGTTCTGCATTTACTAAAACAGCATTTTTCAAAAACACCCTAATTAAGGTTTCTTGTAAACCTCAAACCTATTGTTTCCCAATTTTTTTTTTTTTTTTTTTCAGATTTTTGCTGAGCAATGACATTTGTCAGAAGGATACTTCTCATGCGACGAGGCATGTTAGTTTGGCCAATGATTCACCAACTCCAGTGTAGTCATACTATTTCGAAGTGATGGGCTCCATTGTCAACAGCCTGTTTATCTCCAGTGCAACATTAATTAAAAGCAATGAATTAAGTAGTTTACCGTGTGTCTTTTTAAAGAAATATGCTTTTAAGAGGTAGGTTTCTTTTAGTGTTTCATTCGGATAACAAAATAAAAACAAAATATTATATTGATGAAATTTGTGTTGAGTCTAAATCTTTCACTAGAAACATAACGTTTCTGCTCTCTTATTTGTATTGGACAGTGAAAAGGAGTCCGGAATATTTAAACTATTTTTTCAGAGGTGTTTTTGCGTAATGCATTCAAGGGAAATTAAATCAATATCGATAGAAAGCAAAATTACCAGTCTAAAAAAAGTATTTGAATTTCAAGGTTCGAAATAAAAAATAATATAGTGCAAATTTAATAGAAACGGTGTTTAACTAAGGAAAATTTAAATTACTTGTGAAATCTATTTTAATAATTTTTTAGTGAATTTTTAATTAATTTTTGAAATTAGTGAATTTTTAAAATTATTCAATTTCTCGTAATTTGACTTCTGTTTGTTTCCACTGTTTATTGTTAGCAAAACAAAATAAGAATTTTTCGCATTCAAATCTACATAATTTTTTTTTATTACTTCTATTTCTGAAATCACGACGAAATTTAGTCAAAAATGATTTTTGTTTTAGAATAATAAGCGAAAACAAACTACGTTCCCAGTTACATCAATTACTGTTATTGTCTACTTCAACTATTGGGGCAGTGACTGCGTTTCAATTTCTTATTGCTAATTATAACATGCTTTTGAATGATTTCAAACATCAAAATTTATAAAACAAAAAAATAGAAAAATTATTTCGACTTACTAAACATAGACCTTCAGTTTTGTCTTCAGCACCCAATAGAAATTTGGATAAATTATTAAAATTTTAAATAAACAATAAAAAATAGTAATAAAAAAAAAAGTTCCATGCGAAGTTTTGCAAAGAACAAATTTAGCCACCCAAGGTGCGCTTTTTTTTTTTTTTTACTATTATTACGAAATTACTCAATTAAATATAAGAATTGAAGTAAACTATGCAATATCGAGAAATGGACAATTTTAAATTTTTCCGATATTAAAATTAAAGCAAACGATAAATTATTAAATTGGATATTGTATCTGCTATATGTGATGAAAATTAAAGCAAACGATAAATTATTAAATTGAATATATTTAAGCTGAATGTAAAACAGAAATTATTTAAAATTGAAAAGGGTCTGGTAAGTCAAAACGCCCCACCTAAAACAATAGCTCCTTGGGTAGTTAATAATATTATCTTTACTTTTTTTTTATCCTCATTAAAGTTTACCTCTATAACTGTTAGTCAAGTATACAGTATTAAACATTTTGATTTTGTTGATAAATAACAAAGACAGGAAAATGAATAACAACTAAATGCGAATTTTGAAACGCGACGTTATTTTGAAATTGAATTTGGAGTTCACATGTGTACATTTTAGTATGACTATCATTAATATAGCACGAAATTAATGATAGTGTATTAAAGGAATCTGTCAAGTAATGTATTGAATGATTAACTTTACCAGAGGTTATGATATTAGAATATATTAATAATTTTATTGGTACTTTTAAAAAGATCTCCCTGAATATATAAAAAAAATTATATATTTTTTTTAATAATGATGATAATATATGTATTGGATATTTTTAATAGTAATTAATTTACATATGTAAAAATTAATGAGTAATCTTAGATTGAAATTCAAATCATGTAATGATGAAGATGTAAGACATGTATCATGTTCGGAAATGAACGTATTGGTAATATAAATTTAACTACACCTCAGTAATACTTTCAATTGTTATATGATGATTTGTAAAATTTATCAATTTAAATATATTGTAGAGTGGTCTAATAATCTTAGTATAATGATAAATCCACGTAGATCTGATATTAAAAGTTACAAATGAAATAAAAATTCTTTAAATTGAAATTTATCATTTTAAATTGCACTCGAATGTGAAGTTATTGAATTATATATTATTAAAATAGTTTATAATGTAAGGAAAAGATTATGGTAGAAATTTTTTTATAAGTAGAATAATGTAGTTTATCCAAAGGCGTGATATCGATTTTGGTAGAAGTATTACGCAATCATTAAACAAAATAATAATAAATTGCTCTCATAATAATAATACTATTAAGGCTTACTTTGAGTTTTCCTTTCATATTTTTTGCTTCTTTCATATATTTTGTTTGCACATTTATTATTCAGAATAACTTTATTCCTGCGACACTCTTGCAATAAGTACATTTTCAATATGCGATTATATATTTTACTCAACACACATTTATATATTTGTACATTTTTAAATCTTGATTTTATTTATTTCGCGCAATATATCATACACAATATAAATATACTTTATACATTTCTTAAATTGTTATGTGTACGCTCTTTTTTTTCCTTTTAAAGTGTTTTGAATTCTTTTATAAGGATGGAGGGCTTCATTTCATCGCTTGCTTTTTATTGAAAAATTAAATATTATGGACAAATATGATTTAAATATCGGTTTCTAGTTTCAGTGTAAAGGAGGAGGAATTGTTTTATAAATTTTGCAAAATAAATGCGCTTCTAATCTCTATTATATAAGCTCTTATCCGAGTTTAAGAGCATTTTCAATAATAGAATAATTTTTCAATTTGTCAGTTCCATTTTGCTTTGAATTCTAATCCACACTGCCAACAGAAGGAAGTTATTTTAATTGCTCTTCATTGAATTGACCATTAATGGTTTCCAAGTAATTTTTGATATACGAGATTAAACCAAATTGGTATTAAGCAATAATGGGATTTTACCAGTTTACCAGAATGTATACTTAATCTTTTCTTAAGTTTGGTGAATCCATTTTTGTTTTGCGAAAATGCCCTTGGAAAAATTCATAAAATTATACAGTTTCCGAAAAGTGTTAAAAAAAAGCTAAAAACATTATCACAACAATTATATATCCAGTAAAAAAGGAATTTTTTTCATAGATGAGAATATTATTCAGGAAAGAGAAATTGCAATTAACTGCTTCTTGATTATAGCAAACACAATGATTATTAGTCAAATCCATTGGTTCTTAAGCATTTTCCTTTGATTATTGAATGAGATCTAATGTACCTCAAAATAAAATTTTCTCATAGAGTCACATAATGTTTGTACGATTTTATGTCAATAAATAACGAAATTGAGGGTCTCTTATGTATAACGGAAGAATACCAAATCAGCTAAATTGCTGGATATTGCTTCTTGAAAAACCTTTTTGTTTTGTGTTGAGGAAAAGAAAAGGATGAATTTAAATTTACTGCAAGAAGAAAAATTAGCAAAACACCTCATATTTGTTTCATTGCACTTAAATGTCTAATGAAACCAACAATTTAGTGATGAAATTATTAACACAATAAAAATTCTTTCAATGCAAAACAAGTTTACATAGTAAAATTTGAATTATATTCCGTTTACTATTGTTATGATTCATTTCAGTATATGCAAGATAAACTAATGTTATGCAAAACATACTAATAGAAACTCGGAGATGATAAACTTTTTATCATGTTTTAAGAAATGCTGGTCACTTTTAAGGAAAATTAAATGTCTTGCAGAAATTAGAGATAATCTGGATACAGCTGGACGTATATTTCAAAGACATGACTGTCACAATCTTTGTGAAATAATATGATCGAATTTTCTCGAACAAACTTATGAATTTTTTTTCTAATTTATCCAAAAAAAATTAACCTTAATGAAGGATACCTTTCTTTGGGAACAATACAATTCTTATTCAATTTCACTTGGATTTTTTTAATCTATTATTTCTCTTACCATTGAAGGGAATTACTCATATTTTAAATGATTATTATAAAGGTTGGTCCAAAAGTCTCTGGCACATTTTAAAATATAATATAAAATAAACTAAATGGCTTACTACAGTGTGGTTTGGACCAAAATACTTCCCACTTTTAAAGGTTTTGCTAACGGAAATAAACTAAGAAGTTTCTAATTTTATCCAAAGATGGCGTTGTGCTAGATTTTGAATTAAGTTGATGTTAGTTTTGACGCCGTAAATCAGAAAGAATGTTTCTCGTTGAAAAAAATAATTGAGTTGGATGGTTCTTTTAGATAAAAAAATTTTTCATGAAGTAAAAAGAAAGTTCCGTAACCTAAAAAACACACACCCTCAATCATGAAATTGAATTTTGGATGAGGATAGCAAATCTTTAAAAGCTCGAACTGTTTTGTTACATGAAACCGACAAGCAATTGCTTGCTGTCTAAGACTATCTTTAATAAATACATCGCGGCAATTAGATATTCCTCGTACAGGAATATGTCAAGTTCTGGATAAAAGACTGAGTATTCAAGCATACAATGTGAAACTACTGAAAGCTTGACACGCGAATGACAAGCCGTATCGGTTGAATTTTGCTTCCGGGATGCTTGAACATATCCATGCAAATGTCTCTTTCTTGTGATACATTATTATAATGGCAAATCAACTTTTCATGAGTCTGGAGAGGTTTAAAGGTGTAACATGTGAATATAGGGGGAATGAAACCCACATTACGTTATTGAAAGTTTTAGTTCGGCAATATATTCCAGACCGAAAATTAACGTTGGTGTTGTTTGATGTGTAATCGTATTGTTGAGCTTTTCTTTTTTTGCTGAACCTAAAGTAAAATATTTTTATCTGAATCTGACGCAAATTTTCTCTATTCTTCATGTTTTCCATTTGCTTTTGAACATGTTCCGGCAGCATAAAAAAGCACCTTACTGGGGAAAAATTGTATGAGACTATTTAAATGAAGAATTTTCTGGCTGTATCGCTTGGACGAAGTGATCCGTTGTTACAGCTACCTCCTCGAGTCCGAATCAACCTCTCTCGCTTTCTTCCTTTGGTGCTGTGTTAAATAGTATGAATTTTACTCCTTCCCTGTGGTTGACATCCAGTCACTCAAGTAACTCAATTTTTTCCGCAGGCAATGCCAGCAAAAAAGGGAATAGATATTGAGTATAGTTTAAATATAATTCGAGCCCTAAGGGTCGCTCAAATTGAAATATGATATAATTAGTTAGGGTTGAACATATACATAATGTTTTTATGCTATGCATCTGTTTATACAAAATAAATGTGCCGAAGTTTTGATTCTCATGATAAAAATTTACAGATTTTGAGAATTTACAAAATGCAAGAATTTGTACTCTAAAAATATGTAATATACCTGGCATATAGTCTTTTTGATAGATAAAAAAATATTGCTGAGAATGATAATGTTATCACGCCCGTTTTTAAGAATAATAATTTATTCAAAATTCCTTATTCGATGGGTACGTTCAGGAGATAAGCTCAAATGCTTTTTCATTTGTTGTTTTAAATTTGGGAGGGTGAATTAGACGACTAAACTCTTGTTTCCGATAATTGGAGAGAAAAAAATGCAATCTATAAATTGATTGGTTTTCCTTCTCCACATTAAAGGCTTTTAAATCATCCTATTTAAGGCCATCTGTTTCTAATACTTGCGTTTTTTATTCAAATACAGGTTCAGATGTTAATTTTATACTTTGACTTGACAAAATTATAGAGTAAATGATATTTTATTATACAACTCATTTTTACTTGAGTTCATTCATTTTTTTTAAAACATTCTAGACTTTTTTTTCTCGTGCATTGTAACACTAATTCGATTTTTAACGTTGATTGTTATTCTAAAAATGGAATACTTATAAACTACAAAAGTGGAAAAAAAAGTATCACGTTTTGGCCACAAATGTTGTTGGTAAGGCTATTGGTGTTACTATTGTTTACTATCTGTTAAATGGCACCAAAGTAAAGGCAACACTTATTTATAGGTTAGCCTTTATTTGGTAGCCATTTGAAGTCAGATCAAAATTTGATTGCCGCGGCATTGAGTTATCGTTTTGCTTTAAGTTGTCACCCCTGAAGAAGACTTGGATTCCCTTTTATAAGCCACGCAACAATCAAAGCAACAGATTGGCAAATAATGAATCTGTTGTAAAGAAGGCGAAAACAGTTTTATCTACTCGAAAACTTTTAGCGATGATTTTTAGTAATGCGAAAGGCCAAGAAGATACCCATGGACTTCTTAGAAAAAAGAAAAGAAAACGATCATTACATAATACTTTATTGAATTACTCCACAAATGTTTCCCATCGCTAATGCCCTGTTTCCAATTTCTAACATTGGTACTGCATGAATCACGATTATTGGACAAAACTACTTTGAGTTACTTCTTTTTCATAGAATGTTACGAATTAAAACATATTTACTTTGTGAATCACTTTCGTATTTTAAAACTTCAAGTGGAAGTTTTTAGTTTTCAAAATCTTTTCGTATTTCAATTCTTATAACAGTTATACAGATTTGTTTTATGTATAGGGACATATTTTTTATCTGGAAATATTCTCTGATTTTGGATTTTGTGTTGTGTGAGCAGGCGAACACAGCCTACAAGTGATCATTACTTTTGTTTTCCGCGTGCATATAAAATAATTATTTCCTTTTTCACGTAATCATCATGAGAGTATATATTGTCTGGAGTTTCTCTGCAGTTTTTATTTTGTATGAACAAAGAAAAACTTTTGCAATTTGTTTTTAGAAGTGCTTTTCCTTCATGTATTCTTTAGAAAGCCTTCTTTATTTCGACTCTTTAAACGAATTTGAATAATTATTTTAAAATTTTATCCTAATTTAATTAGATATACGAATTGCACATTTTTATTGTATATTTATTACATCACATTAGATCTATACAATTATACTAAATCTAAATTAATGTACTGGGTTATTCAAAAGGAATAATTTGATTTTAAATTGCTATAGTTTCATTGATAAACGGCACAGAATGGTAAGTAATACATGAATGTAAAGGGAAAAAAATAGAAATCACACTTACCCGAGTTTTTGTGTACTTATATTTATTTATATAGATTTAAAGTAAATTAACTGTTCAGTTATATGGTAATGTTTGTTTACAAACTCATGTCGTTACTATATAATCGACCGAAACTCTAAATCTGTTTATGAGGGTCATTGAAAAATACTTTTTCACTGTGTTCCAGAATTTTAAGTAGTATAACAACTTTTCGAAATTCTTAAAAACGCTTGAATTAAAATGATATAATTATTAAGTAAAATTTTGATCTCGTTTTCCAGTAAATTTGATCAAATGTTTTAAACTATAAATTAAATATGTGTAAAGTCAATAAAAGGAGGGAAAACCATCTGTTAAGAATAATGAAAATTTATAACTTTCAATGGTGACCAGTAATTTTTCGTTTTTTAAGTGCTATTCTTTTCAGCCGAAACTATTAAATAATATTAAAAGAGTAATTAACTATTAATAATTACAAGTCTTCATATTTATTTTGGTTAGAATAATGCCATCTATCGTTGAAATATTGAGTACAAAACACGAATTCTATGAGCGAGTGCTAAGAGATACCTAAAATTAATATGTTCATTATTATAATATTATGTAGGTAATATGTACTCTTGACCTCACAATCAATATGCATAGTAGATTTTGTTAGAAAATGAAATTAATTCACGTACCTAAAGATGTTGTATATTTTTTGATATCGCTGAACTTTGAGAAAATTTAAAAAGACTCTTATTTGGGTATTTATATTTTATTTTTTACGACCTCGAATAAATTGATTGATTGGTTGGTTTTATTAAAGTCGCACTGGAACCAACACTAGGGTTATTGGCAACGGATCTCGTAATTTTGAACTTCAGTCAAATGACGAAGTCGATACCTGAATCGGCACCTCCCTGCTAATAAATCGAACAATAGCTATTTTATATCAGTAAAAAGAATTATAGGATAATAACATGTGGTCAGTAAAGTAACACTTAAACTATACTTTTAACTATATATGTGTGAATTGAAAATGTTTAAATTAATTTAAATAATCAATAACATAATTTTTTTTTGTGACCAAGAAAGCTGTGAACATTACGTTTTCGTATAATACTATTTCAACTATTTCAATATTTCTATTTCATTTTTATTCAGAAATTTTAAAAAAGTGCATCACATATCGCTTACAAAAAAGAAAACGTCGTGGGAGAATATAATAATTGAATTTGATGTTTTACTAAAAACACTTTTATTTAAAACAACCCAATATATTTGATAATTAATAAATTACTTTCTACTGCAGGTAAAAAAGAGGAAGTAATAATTTTAAAAAGTAAATGGTTGATGAAGTGCAATGCATTCAACTTTCCTAAAATTTTATGAAATTAACAAATTCAAACGTCATGCGCATTCCATTTCTTACATGAATAGGTAATAAGACTAGTTGCGCGAAAACTACGCGTGGTATAAAGTTACAGCTGTCCTCATATTTGTTAAGCTGCAATATCGGCACGAATAATAAGGAACTGTCACGAATTCTTCCACAATAAAAGGCAAAGCTCTTTCTGCTAGAATATCACATCTTCGAGAGATATCCTAAACAGCAATATTCAGCTATGGGGTGGCTCACGAATATATTATTTGTTGCATTATTTTGCGCCCAAACAAGTTATGTTCGGGCTTCCATGCAAGATATGATGCAAGGCGACACAATGAGAACTTTTATATCTGCATTTGCCAATGCTTTGATTAATTCACAAGGCATAAATGAAGGTGCAAAAGATGATGTAAGGGATATGGAAGAAACTATATTAGATACATTAGATGAAATGAGAACTTCCAAAAAGTCAAATCAGCACAAATATGATGTTATAAAAATGATGTTCTGCTCCGCAGTTGCTGACATTCTGGGACAGAATGGAGGTAATGTCAATGATATGGTATCAACAGCTGAAAGTGCAATGTCAAGTGCTTTTCAACAAGCTGGAATTCAAAGAGATGACATGGCCATGAGAGAACTATCAGAAATGATACAAATATTTGCTGGTAATCAAAATTCAGACTCATATTCGTCGAATGCAGTATCTGCATCAGCTGCCCAAAGCTCCTATTCTCAGGGAACTGGTTATGGACAAGGTAGTGGTGCCTCAGGTGCCGCAGCTGGATCCGCCGCAACAGGTACACAAGGTATTGGTTATGGACCAATATACGGTACTGGAGTTGGAGGATCTGCAGCCGCAGCCGCCAGTGGAGCAAGTGGCTTAGGATACAATCAAGGTTATGGAGGGCAAGGCGATTCAGCGGCCGCAGCCGCCGCTGCAGCTGGTACCGGAGCAGGGCGAGGCCCAGGTTACAGTGGTGGATTTGGACCAGCTAGTGGAGCAGCCGCAGCCGCTGCAGCAGCAGGGGGAGAAGGCGGCGCAGGATATGGCGGTGAAGGTGCAGCAGCAGCAGCAGCAGCAGCTGGATCAGGAGGACAAGGGTATGGTGGAGGATATGGAACTGGTAGTGGAGCGGCTGCAGCAGCAGGTGGAGCAGGAGGTCAAGGAGGTTTAGGATACGGACCAGGATACGGTGGGAATGGAGCCGGAAGTGCAGCGGCTGCAGCAGCTGGTGCTGGTGGAAGAGGTGGCCCAGGTTATGGTGGGATATATGGACAAGGTAGTGGAGCAGCTGCGGCAGGTGCAGCTGGTGCTGGTGGAGAAGGTGGCCAAGGATATGGCAGAGAAGGGGCAGGAGCAGCAGCAGCAGCTGGATCTGGAGGAAGAGGAGGACAAGGATATGGTGGAGGATATGGTTCCGATAGTGCAGCAGCAGCAGCAGCTGGAGGAGCAGGTGGACAAGGGGGAAGAGGATATGGACCTGGATATAGTGGTGAAGGTGCCTCAGGTGCAGCAGCCGCAGCAGCTGGTGCTGGTGGACGTGGTGGCCAAGGTTATGGTGGGGGATATGGACAAGGAAGTGGCGCAGCTGCGGCAGCTGCAGCTGGTGAAGGTGGAGAAGGAGGCTTAGGATACGGTGGAGAAGGCGGATCGGGTGCAGCAGCGGCAGCAGCAGCGGCTGATGGCGCTGGTGGTAGACGTGGATATGGAAGAGGATACGGACCAGGCAGTGGTGCAGGAGCAGCTGCTGCTGGAGGAGCAGGTGAAGGTGGAAGAGGATATGGAGGGGAAGGAGCAGCAGGAGCGGCGGCAGCTGCTGCTGGTGGAGCTGGTGGAGAAGGAGGCTTAGGATACGGTGGAGAAGGCGGATCGGGTGCAGCAGCGGCAGCAGCAGCGGCTGATGGTCAAGGTTACGGCGGAGGATATGGAGGAGGAAGTGGTGCAGCGGCGGCAGCTGCTGCTGGTGGAGCTGGCGGAGGAGGAGGCAGAGGATATGGCGGTGAAGGTGCGTCAGGAGCAGCGGCTGCAGCAGCTGGTGCTGGTGGACGTGGTGGCCAAGGATATGGTGGTGGATATGGACAAGGAAGTGGCGCAGCGGCAGCAGGGGCAGCTGGTGCAGGTGGAGAAGGTGGTCTAGGTTACGGTGGTTTAGGAGGATCAGATGCAGCAGCGGCAGCAGCTGCGGCTGATGGTGCTGGAGGTAGACGTGGATATGGAAGAGGATACGGTCCAGGCAGTGGTGCAGGAGCAGCCGCTGCAGGTGGAGCAGGTGAAGGTGGAAGAGGATATGGTGGGGAAGGAGCAGCAGGAGCAGCGGCAGCTGCTGCTGGTGCAGCTGGAGGAGAAGGTGGAAGAGGATATGGACCTGGATATGGCGGAGAAGGTGCCGCAGGGGCAGCAGCTGCAGCAGCTGGTGCTGGTGGACGTGGAGGTCAAGGTTACGGCGGAGGCTATGGAGGTGGAAGTGGTGCAGCGGCGGCAGGTGCAGCTGGTGCAGGGGGAGAAAGTGGACAAGGATACGGTGGCTTGGGCGGATCAGGTGCTGCAGCGGCAGCTGCTGCTGGTGGAGCTGGCGGAGGAGGAGGCAGAGGATATGGCGGTGAAGGTGCGTCAGGAGCAGCGGCTGCAGCAGCTGGTGCTGGTGGACGTGGTGGCCAAGGATATGGTGGTGGATATGGACAAGGAAGTGGCGCAGCGGCAGCAGGGGCAGCTGGTGCAGGTGGAGAAGGTGGTCTAGGTTACGGTGGTTTAGGAGGATCAGATGCAGCAGCGGCAGCAGCTGCGGCTGATGGTGCTGGAGGTAGACGTGGATACGGAAGAGGATACGGTCCAGGCAGTGGTGCAGGAGCAGCTGCTGCAGGTGGAGCAGGTGAAGGTGGAAGAGGATATGGAGGGGAAGGAGCAGCAGGAGCAGCGGCAGCTGCTGCTGGTGGAGCTGGAGGAGCAGGAGGAAGAGGATATGGACCTGGATATGGCGGTGAAGGTGCATCAGGAGCAGCGGCTGCAGCAGCTGGAGCTGGTGGACGTGGTGGCCAAGGATATGGTGGTGGATATGGACAAGGAAGTGGCGCAGCGGCGGCAGGTGCAGGTGGTGCAGGTGGCGAAGGAGGCCTAGGATATGGTGGCTTAGGAGGATCAGATGCTGCAGCGGCAGCAGCTGCGGCTGATGGCGCTGGTGGTAGACGTGGATATGGAAGAGGATACGGACCAGGCAGTGGTGCAGGAGCAGCTGCTGCTGGAGGAGCAGGTGAAGGTGGAAGAGGATATGGAGGGGAAGGAGCAGCAGGAGCGGCGGCAGCTGCTGCTGGTGGAGCTGGAGGAGAAGGAGGATATGGATCTGGATATAGCGGTGAAGGTGCATCAGGAGCAGCGGCTGCAGCAGCTGGAGCTGGTGGA
This sequence comes from Nephila pilipes, assembly GCA_019974015.1. Taxonomy (NCBI): domain Eukaryota; kingdom Metazoa; phylum Arthropoda; class Arachnida; order Araneae; family Nephilidae; genus Nephila; species Nephila pilipes. The sequence goes on from BMAW01132851.1 coordinate 20,786, forward strand.
CGTGGTGGCCAAGGATATGGTGGTGGATATGGACAAGGAAGTGGCGCAGCGGCGGCAGGTGCAGCTGGTTCAGGTGGCGAAGGAGGCCTAGGATATGGTGGCTTAGGAGGATCAGATGCTGCAGCGGCAGCAGCTGCGGCTGATGGCGCTGGTGGTAGACGTGGATATGGAAGAGGATACGGACCAGGTAGTGGTGCAGGTGCAGCTGCTGCTGGAGGAGCAGGTGAAGGTGGAAGAGGATATGGCGGGGAAGGGGCAGCAGGAGCGGCGGCAGCTGCTGCTGGTGGAGCTGGAGGAGCAGGAGGCAGAGGATATGGACCTGGATATGGCGGTGAAGGTGCGTCAGGAGCAGCGGCTGCAGCAGCTGGAGCTGGTGGACGTGGTGGCCAAGGATATGGTGGTGGATATGGACAAGGAAGTGGCGCAGCGGCGGCAGGTGCAGCTGGTGCAGGTGGCGAAGGAGGCCTAGGATATGGTGGCTTAGGAGGATCAGATGCTGCAGCGGCAGCAGCTGCGGCTGATGGCGCTGGTGGTAGACGTGGATATGGAAGAGGATACGGACCAGGTAGTGGTGCAGGTGCAGCTGCTGCTGGAGGAGCAGGTGAAGGTGGAAGAGGATATGGCGGGGAAGGGGCAGCAGGAGCGGCGGCAGCTGCTGCTGGTGGAGCTGGAGGAGCAGGAGGCAGAGGATATGGACCTGGATATGGCGGTGAAGGTGCGTCAGGAGCAGCGGCTGCAGCAGCTGGAGCTGGTGGACGTGGTGGCCAAGGATATGGTGGTGGATATGGACAAGGAAGTGGCGCAGCGGCGGCAGGTGCAGCTGGTTCAGGTGGCGAAGGAGGCCTAGGATATGGTGGCTTAGGAGGATCAGATGCTGCAGCGGCAGCAGCTGCGGCTGATGGCGCTGGTGGTAGACGTGGATATGGAAGAGGATACGGACCAGGCAGTGGTGCAGGAGCAGCTGCTGCTGGAGGAGCAGGTGAAGGTGGAAGAGGATATGGAGGGGAAGGAGCAGCTGGAGCGGCGGCAGCTGCTGCTGGTGGAGCTGGAGGAGAAGGAGGCAGAGGATATGGAGGGGAAGGAGCAGCAGGAGCGGCAGCAGCTGCTGCTGGTGGAGCTGGAGGAGAAGGTGGAAGAGGATATGGACCTGGATATGGCGAAATTACCTGAGCGGCTACAACAGCGCTAGACTGTAGTGAACGTAGTAGCCAAAATTATGGCATCGTCTCCTGGACAGGTGTTGGCAGCTGGCAGCCTGGAACCTGGTGTGGGATCAGGGCTCTGTGCTGGAAATCTTGAGGAGGATAGGAGGAAGTGATATGGACTCCTGTGGCGGGAGGTGAAGGTGCCTCAGGAGCAGCGGCTGCAGCAGCTGGAGCTGGTGGACGTGGTGGCCAAGGATATGGTGGTGGATATGGACAAGGAAGTGGCGCAGCGGCGGCAGGTGCAGCTGGTGCAGGTGGCGAAGGAGGCCTAGGATATGGTGGCTTAGGAGGATCAGATGCTGCAGCGGCAGCAGCTGCGGCTGATGGCGCTGGTGGTAGACGTGGATATGGAAGAGGATACGGACCAGGCAGTGGAGCAGGAGCAGCTGCTGCTGGAGGAGCAGGTGAAGGTGGAAGAGGATATGGAGGGGAAGGAGCAGCTGGAGCGGCGGCAGCTGCTGCTGGTGGAGCTGGAGGCAGAGGATATGGAGGGGAAGGAGCAGCAGGAGCGGCAGCAGCTGCTGCTGGTGGAGCTGGAGGAGAAGGAGGCAGAGGATATGGACCTGGATATGGCGGTGAAGGTGCCTCAGGAGCAGCGGCTGCAGCAGCTGGAGCTGGTGGACGTGGTGGCCAAGGATATGGTGGTGGATATGGACAAGGAAGTGGCGCAGCGGCGGCAGGTGCAGCTGGTTCAGGTGGCGAAGGAGGCCTAGGATATGGTGGCTTAGGAGGATCAGATGCTGCAGCGGCAGCAGCTGCGGCTGATGGCGCTGGTGGTAGACGTGGATATGGAAGAGGATACGGACCAGGCAGTGGAGCAGGAGCAGCTGCTGCTGGAGGAGCAGGTGAAGGTGGAAGAGGATATGGAGGGGAAGGAGCAGCAGGAGCGGCGGCAGCTGCTGCTGGTGGAGCTGGAGGAGCAGGAGGAAGAGGATATGGACCTGGATATGGCGGTGAAGGTGCATCAGGAGCAGCGGCTGCAGCAGCTGGAGCTGGTGGACGTGGTGGCCAAGGATATGGTGGTGGATATGGACAAGGAAGTGGCGCAGCGGCGGCAGGTGCAGCTGGTTCAGGTGGCGAAGGAGGCCTAGGATATGGTGGCTTAGGAGGATCAGATGCTGCAGCGGCAGCAGCTGCGGCTGATGGTGCTGGAGGTAGACGTGGATATGGAAGAGGATACGGTCCAGGCAGTGTAGGCAGGAACAACTTCGCCTACTGGAAAACTGGAAGTGAAAGTGGAAAGGATATGGAGAAGAACAGCTACCGAGCAGCAGCAACTACTACTAGTGGAAACTAAGAGAGCAGAAGGATATGGAGGGAAGAGCAACAGAACAGCAACTGCAACAACTTCTGGGCACTAGTGAACTTAATGTGCATATAGTGAAATGAATATAAGACAAAGGAAATTAGCACCAGCAGCAACAGGTACAACTAATTACAGAGCTGGTAAAGAGCCTAGGATATAGTGGCTTAGGGATCAGATGCAGCAGCGGCAGCAGCAGCGGCAGATGGCGCTGGTGGTAGACGTGGTCCAGGCTCTGGTTATGGACCCGGTAGTGGTGCTGCGGCCGCAGCTGCCGGAGCTGGTGAAGGTGAAGGCGGCTTAGGATACGGAGGAGAAGGCGGATCAGGTGCTGCAGCTGCAGCAGCAGCGGCTGATGGTGCTGGTGGAAGACGTGGATACGGCAGAGGATACGGACCTGGTAGCGGAGCAGGTGCAGCTGCTGCAGGTGCGGCAGGCGAAGGTGGAAGAAGATACGGACCTGGATACGGTGGTGAAGGTGCCTCAGGAGCAGCGGCTGGTGCAGCTGGAGCTGGAGGTCGACGTGGTCCTGGTTTCGGTGGTTATGGACCCGGAAGTAGTGCAGCGGCTGCCGCTGCAGCTGGTGAAGGTGGAGAACGTGGCCTAGGATACGGTGGAGAAGGCGGATCTGGTGCTGCAGCGGCAGCAGCAGCGGCTGATGGTGCCGTGGTCGACGGATACGGCAGAGGATACGGACCTGGTAGCGGAGCAGGAGCAGCAGCTGCTGGTGCTGCAGGAGAAGGTGGAAGAGGATACGGTGGTGAAGGTGGCTCAGGAGCAGCGGCTGCGGCGGCAGCTGGTGAAGGTGGAGAAGGAGGCTTAGGATACGGTGGAGAAGGCGGATCGGGTGCAGCAGCGGCAGCAGCAGCGGCTGATGGTTCTGGTGGAAGACGTGGATACGGCAGAGGATATGGACCTGGTAGCGGAGCAGGAGCAGCAGCTGCTGGTGCAGCAGGAGAAGGTGGAAGAGGATTTGGACCTGGTTACGGTGGTGAAGGTGGCTCAGGAGCAGCGGCAGCAGCGGCCGCTGGTGAAGGTGGAGAAGGAGGCTTCGGATACGGTGGAGAAGGCGGATCGGGTGCAGCAGCAGCAGCAGCGGCTGATGGTTCTGGTGGAAGACGTGGATACGGCAGAGGATATGGACCTGGTAGCGGAGCAGGAGCAGCAGCTGCTGGTGCAGCAGGAGAAGGTGGAAGAGGATATGGACCTGGATACGGTGGTGAAGGTGGCTCAGGAGCAGCGGCTGCGGCGGCAGCTGGTGAAGGTGGAGAAGGAGGCTTCGGATACGGTGGAGAAGGCGGATCGGGTGCAGCAGCGGCAGCAGCAGCGGCTGATGGTTCTGGTGGAAGACGTGGATACGGCAGAGGATATGGACCTGGTAGCGGAGCAGGAGCAGCAGCTGCTGGTGCAGCAGGAGAAGGTGGAAGAGGATACGGTGGTGAAGGTGGCTCAGGAGCAGCGGCTGCGGCGGCAGCTGGTGAAGGTGGAGAAGGAGGCTTAGGATACGGTGGAGAAGGCGGATCGGGTGCAGCAGCGGCAGCAGCTGCGGCTGATGGTTCTGGTGGAAGACGTGGATACGGCAGAGGATATGGACCTGGTAGCGGAGCAGGAGCAGCAGCTGCTGGTGCAGCAGGAGAAGGTGGAAGAGGATATGGACCTGGATACGGTGGTGAAGGTGGCTCAGGAGCAGCGGCTGCGGCGGCAGCTGGTGAAGGTGGAGAAGGAGGCTTAGGATACGGTGGAGAAGGCGGATCGGGTGCAGCAGCGGCAGCAGCAGCGGCTGATTCTGGTGGAAGACGTGGATACGGCAGAGGATATGGACCTGGTAGCGGAGCAGGAGCAGCAGCTGCTGGTGCAGCAGGAGAAGGTGGAAGAGGATACGGTGGTGAAGGTGGCTCAGGAGCAGCGGCTGCGGCGGCAGCTGGTGAAGGTGGAGAAGGAGGCTTAGGATACGGTGGAGAAGGCGGATCCGGTGCAGCAGCGGCAGCAGCAGCGGCTGATGGTTCTGGTGGAAGACGTGGATACGGCAGAGGATATGGACCTGGTAGCGGAGCAGGAGCAGCAGCTGCTGGTGCAGCAGGAGAAGGTGGAAGAGGATACGGTGGTGAAGGTGGCTCAGGAGCAGCGGCTGCGGCGGCCGCTGGTGAAGGTGGAGAAGGAGGCTTCGGATACGGTGGAGAAGGCGGATCGGGTGCAGCAGCGGCAGCAGCAGCGGCTGATGGTTCTGGTGGAAGACGTGGATACGGCAGAGGATATGGACCTGGTAGCGGAGCAGGAGCAGCAGCTGCTGGTGCAGCAGGAGAAGGTGGAAGAGGATTTGGACCTGGTTACGGTGGTGAAGGTGGCTCAGGAGCAGCGGCAGCAGCGGCAGCTGGTGAAGGTGAAGGCGGCTTAGGATACGGAGGAGAAGGCGGATCAGGTGCTGCAGCTGCAGCAGCAGCGGCTGATGGTGGAAGACGCGGCTATGGGCGACGTTATGGTCCTGGTAGCGGTTCAGGAGCAGCAGCGGCTGGTGCAGCAGGCGGTGAAGGTGGAATTGAATATATCAGAAGACTTACTCCATCCGTTTCGAGGGTTAATTCCGTTACTTCTTCCTTGGTTTCTGGCGGATCTTTGAATGTAGGAGCTTTACCTTCAGTTATATCTGGAGGCATTAACGAAATTGCTTCTTATTCTCCTGGACTTTCTGAATGTGAAGTCAGTGGCCAAGTATTATTGGAAATCATAGCTAGTTTGTTACACATTTTAAGGTATTCCAATATAGGTGTAATTGATTATAGTACCGTAGGAGAAACCAATGGCTATCTATCGAATGTTTTGGGTGGATATTAATTGTATGTATCTAAAATCAATATACTATTATGAATTACATTTTTGTTATGCAATATTTAAAGAATTAATAAATTTTGAGCAGCAAACATTTCGTCTGTTTTTTATTGTGTATTCCTATTCATTTTTTATGTCCATTTGTTATTTATCCACTCTTCAATTAAATAACTTGTATATTTATTTTTGGTTGACTTATTCATAATTATTTATAATTAACATTTTGATAATTTTGTACTGCAAATAGCAAAAGCAGAGTTGGTATCAGCAGTTTTCTTTATCTTATTTGTGTTTTAGTTATTTTTGTTTATTAACCTTACATTTTTAAAGAAATATATGAATGAATCTTAAGTTTTCTATTCTTTTTATTCTCAGTAAGTTATACACTATTTAAATTCGTATTGAATTCTTGGAATACTCAATGCTTTCGTGTATTAACTGTGATGTTTTTTTTATCTATAACTTTTTCACTTCGCTCAAAGTTTTATTTCTTTAAAATTATTAGTATTTTTAGATTTATTCTTAATATATTATCTGATTCTTATTCCGATTTACATTTTGAAAGTATATGGGTTTTACTGTAAAATTAAAGAATCCGTAATAATAATTTGAAGTAAGCGATGCTAGAAAATGATATTTTTCACTTAAAATTTAGGATATTTTTTTGAGCTAACGAATTTAATCCTTATTTGAAAATATCAATTCACATAATATTTACAATATTCAATTACAAATATTCAAGATGTTTATTTTTTTAAAATTATTTTACAGCAAATTTTTTTTTCTGTAAGGTTCCTATATTATTATTTTTCTCTAATGATCACTTCTTCAATTTTATTTATTATTATTTTTTCTTTAATTTAATTTTTTTTTTGAAAATCTACTTCTTTTCTTTTTCATATTTACTATTATCTTTATGGCTAAAAATCATGTTTAATACTAAATGCTGTGAGTATTTAACAAATTTATTTATCTTTATTTTGTTGCAGCAGATACTTAAGTAATTGTTTTTTTTCACATATCCATTCTTTACTAATGACAATTAGTTCAGTTAAATGAATCAACTTAAACAATGTATTCTGAATAAATTAGATTGAATTTTTTTAGTATAATTTAAGTTAAAATATCTACAACAATTATTTTATAACAAATTTCAAATTTGTCTGAAGAAAAAGGGAATTTAGTATAATTTATTTTACTTATTGAATCTATTTACCCATTTTACTAAATTTTTCTAACTCTCTCTTGTGTGTGTATTTGATATTTCAATAGCTACATTACTTGGTCTTTTCTTTCTATTGTTTTAATTTACAGAGAAAATTTATTTAAACTTTGATAATAATGATAAATACTAGTTATTTTTATAAAAATTATTGCGTATACAATATATGATACGAAATGAGAGAGATTATTATTTTTACAACAGAAGAGAAACTGTTTAAAACAATGTTTTTGACTTTACAACTCCTTGAAATTTATCTTTATTGCATAATCATAATTATTGCATATTTAAACATTTTTAAAAACTCTAATAAATGTACAGTAAGAAAGAAAATTTCATATATTCTTTGAAAAGGAAATGAATTTAACAGCTTTTTTAAACATTGTTTTACTATACTTTTGAGAAACCAATAATCTTATACTGAACTTATTTGAAATATAGCTTTCTCTTCCTAATTTTCTGATGAATAGAAAAATTGATTTAAATTTTGAAAAATAATGATAAATAAAAAATATCAGCTATTTTTTCAAGACATTCATATGCAGACAATGTTTTTCAACGAAATGATTATTATTTTTATAGTTGAAAAGAAACTTCTTTAACACAAAGTTTTTGATTTTAATGTGAAATGTACCTTTTTACGTGAACATTATTACTCTGTATTTTGTCTTTTTGGAAAACTCCAATGAATACAGGGTGTTCCGAAACTCAAGGGCAAAAATTTAAGGGATGGTAGAATACATCTTTGTAAGGAATTTTCGCCGAATAATGTATTGGTAGAGAGCGAGTGGTGAACCGCAAAACGGAGCTGTGATGGAAAGCGTAACGCGCGATTTTTCTTTCACATCGTCATTTCTAAAATGGTTATCAAAAAGCATACCTTTTTCCTGATTACTGTATGTCGTCATGCCTCCTGAAATCCGCTGAAGAAATGACGTGTGAAAACTTGCGTTTTATGCATTCCATTACAGCGCCGTCTAGCGGTTCACCGCTTGCTCTCCGGCTATGCATTGTATAGTGGAAATTGCTTGCTTGGATGTTTTCTATCACCTCTTAAATTTTTGCCCATGAATTTCAAAACACCCTATATAATTGAAATATGAACACAGTGTATTAAAAAATTAATTTCATGCCAAATATTTGAATTCAATTTTTGTAACAACATTTTATTGATAATTATTCCAGTTGTTATAAATCTTAAATTTTGTGAGATACATATTTTACTATAAAAAATAATAACAATAAATTAAATTAAGTTAAATAAAAAAAATAACTTTTTAATTAGAAAAAAAAATTAATTTAGTGCATCATGATGATTATATTAAAATTTCACATAATTAATAGTAATTTGCATTTTGTTAATCGGAAAAGTTAATTCAGATTATCTCTCTTTTGACTTCATTTAAATAAAAATTATTTTTATAAATATCTTTTCAATAATATAAATTTACCATTACAAATAAATTTTTATAAACGCATACAAAATATTCTCAAACCGGAAAGTTTATTTGTGGTAAAATATTAATAGTTTGTAAGTTTCTGTGAATAATAAATCTTTCTCCATTATTTTCTATTTGTCACAATTTACAAGTTTCTATAATGTAATTTGGCGATTTCATTTCAGAAAGAAACTGTTAAATGTTCGTCAAAAATAAAAAATAAGTATTTCTAGCAAAGAGTACTTTTTTTTCTCATATATATATATATATATATATATATATATATATATATATATATATATATAT
>BMAW01132851.1:29096-49552 GCA_019974015.1 Nephila pilipes
TATATATATATATATATATATATATATATATATATATATATATATATCGGAGCAATCTGTTGCAGAGATCCCGAAATATGTCCACTGTTAAAAAAAATTAATTTCGAATTTTTTAAAAAAAATTGATGAATAACGACACAAAATTGTATTCCGGCTACGTTATTCTACAGAGAGAAGGGTATATTTCAAAATTTATTCAATTATACTGGAGTCAATATTTTTTTTTCTTTTCTTTCTTTTTTTTAAAAAAAAATTTAAGGTTAAAAAAACTATCCAATAAACAATTATATGTGTTACATCCATAGTAATTTATATTAATGTTGGAGCATTCCTTCTACCTGAAAATATGTTCGAACTTTGGGCCTTTTTCCTTGACACTAACCGAAGATAGCCCTTAATGTTCAAACTGTCTCTCACAAAATATAAACTACAACTTTTACTTTAGTTATAAAATATCTGTTCCGCAGAATAGAGTATATCGTGAACCCATTTTAATTGCTGATCGATTTAATTGTCAAAGCTATGGGAGGGGGGGGGTTCCAGATCTTCTCGTGCATAAAAACCTTTACTAACCGGTAACTGTTCTCTTTCGCTTTGATCTTTTGCTATGTGCCACAGGGTGTGTGCTCATCCCGAGGCACCCTAGTGATCTTTTTCTTTCCTATAGGGTTTACTGTCTTTCATAAATAAGTGTAATACGCCCCCGGGATACCCTAGCGATTCTTCTCTATTTCGACCATCTTTCTTGTCAACATTTTTATCTTTTTTTCTCCATTTTTTTTTCAAAAGTTTAGACCACAGTTGCATTTTGTTAGGCGCTACTTAGCGATGTCTATGCACTAAGAAACTTCACTCGCTTCGCTGTGTGCTCTTTAAATGCTCTTCAATATTTGTTTCATCCCCAACTACGAATTAATAAAATAAATAATATAAAATGCCATCAACGGAAATAAATTTTATTGTTCACAAGAGGAGGAGATCCAAAGTTCTAAGATACCAGTCTATGATTTTGTGATATACATAATAAAAAAAAATCAAATTCAGATATTTCTGTCATAACCAACAAGTATTCTTTATATGAATATACTAAATGCCTTTAACGCTTCTTCGCTTTGGCTCTTGTGCCATAATTCAGTTTGATATGTTAAACTTTAAGAGACAGGAAACAATCTAAGAAGACTCGAAACTAATCAAGCGAAATTATTTACTATTGATAACTGGAAATTGAAAAGATCTCTTCGGTTCTCAATCCTAGCAAACCGCTCAAATTTTTAATGAAATTAAATTATCTAACGGAGGCCTCTCAGTTCCAATCGTCTGACAGCTCTTTATGACAACCACAATTCACGAGTCAATTTTTAGTTGTTACACTGGATAGTAACATTCGTTACCCTCCTCTTCATCTCTTCTAAATTTCCCCTAATTTATATATCATTATATCTGAATCACTTCACTTTATTTTCAACTGCATCTAATTAACATAATCCCGTTTTCATTTGGTTGGGAAGAAATTGTTATTTTATGCAATCAATCAAGTCCCAAAGGTTGGTGAAGAGAAAATCGCGAATAGTTCAAAGTCACATGCCATTAATTTTTAATATAATCACCCCTTAAATTATTTCCCATGAGTTTCGAAATACTTTGTATACTATTTTGTATAAGATTTTTTCTTAAAAAATAATATCTTATAATTTCTTAAAATTTGAATATTTTTCTTTTTATTTGTATTAATTTTTTTCCTTTACGTTTATTTTTTAGAAATAACATTTGCATAGTTACCGCACTTGTTATTGTTCAATATGTTTTATAAGAGTATAATATATATTACGATAATCAAGAGTTACTAGTGCACTTATCTTTTTATTATATATTCTTGAACACTTTCTTGGTTTTATTTTTTGTAGAAGTCAGCGTAGTTTTAACTGAATGCGTAGTTGAAGAATTGTCGTATACGAATAATTTTTGAAGACACACGCACGCACGCACGCACGCACGCACGCACACACACACACAGGGTGCCCACTAAACTCACTAAACTTCGGAACGGTTGGTGCTATATTCGTAAAAGTGGTGTCTAGGTATAGTAAAGTAGCCATGCGCTGCTGCATGAAACCACCTATGTCGCCACCTGGTAGAAAACTGCGGAGTTAGGATTCCTATCTCGAAAATGAAACAAGATAAGGAAAAAAAGCGATTTACAAAGTTGTAGAGCATCATCGATTTCGAACGAAAATACACCTTTTGGATATTAATGCGAAGAATTGAACGGTTAAAACACGCATTTGTTTTTTCATGATTTCCTACGCTGTGACGTCACGAAACTTGAACGGAAGAAGAACCGGTTATCTTTCGGACAAAACATGACACCGCAATGGGGCAGAAATACGCGTTTTAACTATTCTATTCTTCGAATTAATGTAGATGTCTTTTCAAATTAAATTGATGAGGCTCTACAACTTTGTAAATCACTATTTATCCCTATCTCGTTTCGTTTTCGAGAAAGGAATGCTAACTCCGCAGTGTCCCTCCTGGTGACGCCTTGGGTGTTTTATTCAGTTGCGCACGGCAACTTTACGACACCTAGATACCATTTGTATGAATAATATAGCAGCAGCCGTTACGAAGTTAAGAGGATGGCAAGGGACTTAAGTGGGCACCCTGTATATATATATAACACATCGATCAATAGCTCCCGAGACTAACCCAGAGATGGCGCTCGTAGTAAACCAGTAACCAGGTCTTTCTAGATTACTAACCTTTGCTTGAAACTTGTCAAAATTTTAAGTCGATCGGACCAGGAAAAAGGTTTTTTGAAGTGAAGTGAAAAAGGTTTTTTCCAAGTGGGTGCCGCGATTGCTTTCGATGGAACAAAAACAGCAACGAGTCGATGATTCAGAAAGCTGTTTATCGCTATTTACTCGCAACAAAAAAATTTCTTGCGGGAAAAAAAAAAAAAAAAAAAAAATGGGGAATTGAAAAGCGTTGAGAACGATTAGGAACAATTCTAAAGGTGATTAACAAAAGGTGTTATGTTGATGAATAAAAAAAAATTTGCAAAAAAAAATGTTGTTTTCAATTTTAGACTCGGGAGTTATTGATCGATGTGTTATGTGTGTGTGCATATATGTCTATATATATATGTACACGAGGGCTATTCAGAAAGCAAGGAACGTTTCCGTCTGACGTCGCTAGGCGCGCGCCTATAACGTATATTTTGGTGTCTGCAGGTTCGGCATCTCAGTCGGCGTCCAGCGATCACAACGGGAATATTTCCACGCTGCCCTTTTTTTCGATATTCAAATTTAAAATGTGCGCTGCAATTGAAAATCCCGCCAGTTGTGAGGTGCGTTCTGTGATACGGTTTTTGTTTGCAGAAAACCTAAAACCTATGGAAATTTATCGGGAAGTGCGTGAAATGTACGGAAACAACGTAATGAATGAAAGTTCAATCCGGAAATTGTGCATTCAGTTTAAAAATGGCCGAACTAACGTTCACGATGAAGAGAAGACTGGACACTCTAGCACTGTGATTGACGAACTGGTCGCTAAAGTTGATGAAAAGATTCGTGAAAACCGTCGTTTCACAATAATGGAGCTTTCGGTTAGTTTTCCACAAGTTTCACGGACTTTGTTGTTTGAAATTGTCACACAAAAGTTAGGCTACCGCAAATTTTGTGCAAGATGGGTGCCGAAATTGCTTACAGACCACCATAAAGGTCAGAGAATGGGGGCATTTTTGACATTTCTGGAGGCCTACGACAGACATGGTGATTCATTACTGGATCGAATCGTAATTGGTGACGAGACGTGGGTGAGACACGTGAATTGCGAGACAAAATTACAGTCCATGCAGTGGGGGCACACAAGTTCCCCCCAAAGACCAAGAAAATGTTTGCAAACCTTGTCACAAACGAAGATTATGGCGACTGTGTTTTAGAATAGGCAAGGTGTGATTCTGATTGATTTTCTCGAACGTGGTGCCACAATAAACTCTGAGGGGTACTGTCAAACTTTGCGCAACCTTAGGAGAGCAGTTCAAAACAAGCGTCGAGGAAAGTTGACATCCAAAATTTTATTTTTCCACGACAATGCCCGACCTCACACGGCAAACCGCACTCGAGAACTCCTTAATTCATTCAAATGGGAGGTTTTCCCTCATCCGCCCTATAGTCCCGATCTTGCACTTAGTGATTTTCACTTGTTTTCAAAAATGAAGAACTGGCTAGCAACACAGCGCTTTGACGACGACAAGGAGCTGCGTGTGCGCGTCACTTTTCAGAATTCTATGACGAAGGAATTTCAAAGCTTGTCCACCGCTATGATAAGTGCCTCAATTTGTTTAGTGACTATGTAGAAAAGTAGAATTTTAGTCGCTCTTTCTGATGTAAATAATATTTTTTTTCTTGTATTTAGTTTCTTTTTTATTCCAAAACGTTCCTTACTTTCTGAATAGCCCTCGTGTATATATATATATATATATATATATATATATATATATATCCGATAGAAAAAATTTTACGACTTGAAATAAAGTGTTAAAGAATCTGGATTGAATTTTTAAAAATATGTTGCTCTTCTTATTCATTAAATTTAAATTTCGTTGTTTACTATGCTGTGCTATTTGATAACATTTTACATTTTCACATGCTTCAAAAATTATAAACATTTTTTCTGGGGTAGAATAAAAATTTCTGTCGTATTGAGAATTTCAGTCCTAATGAAAATTTTAAACATGGAAAATTCGCAAGTTTTGAGATAATTCTTGCAAGAAATGTTATTTTTACCACAATTAGCTGAACTCGATAAAAATTTGATAACTTTTCTTCTGAACTGATGTTACGAGAGTCGTTCCATAAGTCTTTAGGAAAACAAATTATTTTAGATAGATTCCCCCCCCCCCACGTAATCTTCTTTTCGTTCTATACACTTTGCCAAGCGTGTTTTTAAGATTTCTTAAGTTCTTCAAAACAGGCATCTGTTTGGTGATGACCTATTCATTCGACGTGAACCTTTCTCCACCGAGCCATTTTTTTACGGTTTGGAAATGAAATAAAAGTCACTTGGGGAAAATCCGATGTATACAGTGGATGTTGTAATATTTAGGACTATAATTCCATGTTTTTTGTCACCGAACTGCACCCTTATATTTCTTGATGGAAGAGGATATTTTTCAAATGAGGACTTTTTTTTTTATCGATTTCTTCGTTCAACCGGTGCAATAACGTCGCATAATACTCTCCAGTCATTATTTTCTCTTTTTCCAAGAAAACGATAGTCACTTCCACTGGACGCCTCGAATGACTTCCATCTTTAGTGGATGTACAGCCACGTTTAAATTTACTTATCCAATTGTAAATAGCTGAAAACACCAGAGCAGATGTGCTGTTAACTTCTTTAAACTGATCTTTGATCTCTTTCGGTGTTAAGCCTTTTCAAAAATAAGGAAAAATTGAATTGAAAAAGTTGAATTCAAAATTTGAATTTGGAAATATATAAACATGCATAGGTAGCAGATTCTACTATTAAAATTGTAGTTATGTCTATCAATAAATCTATCACTATCCGTATCAAGAGGAAAAGGAAGATTCCGATTAGATATATTTTTCTTATTCGTTCCTTTTTGCATGAAGATTTCTCTGTGTGTGATTTACTTATTCTACGAATATTTTCTTAATTTTCACACCATGTTAAGAGAGAAACCGTGTTCTTAGATGCCTTGTTGTAAATGAATTTCCATAAATTCTCAAATCGTGTTATAGCAGTTCCGTGAAATACCGAGGAAACTGTGTGAAATTATAGAATCTACTCGTATTTGTACTATTGCTATTTTAAAAAAAGATTTTTATTATTTGTAACACCTTGTCTCATTTTTTTGCATATTACTTGACTTTTTTGTAACTATGTTTAGTTGCTCTATAAAAATTTATTTTATGCATAAATTTATGTCATATAGATATTAACATATATAACTATGTTACAATTAATTATTTTATGTTTAAAGTACGCAAATATTTAGATTATTAATTGTGGATGTTAATAGATTAATGACAAATCTTTGTTAATAAATAAAAAAAATTGAACTGATGTATTTTTCTAAAATTTATTATATGCTTGTAGTTCATATTATTAAATACCATTTAAATATTTTTGACTGAATTTTAGTTATGATTTTTGCTTAATACACAAATGGAAGTTATTTTTGCATTCACAATATTTTTGATTCCATTAAGTTTATGGAAGTTAATTTTATTTCTATTTGTTATGTCTCATCACATTTAGTCACTATCTGTATCGTGCGCACAATTCAGCGCTAAATATCATTTGAGATTTCTAATGACATCGGAAACATAAAATCATTTCCTTTTCATTTCTTCAATTTAAAGATGGGATTAATTGTGTAGCTTAGGTAACCGAGTAGTCATGGTCGTGAGAACGCTACCTGTGTTGTTTCTGTCGACATGTGGGTTCGAGTTCTAATTCCACTAAAGATTTGTTGTGTAACGGGACTAATGCACGTTAAATACATGTCGAGGCTCAAAGTTCTCCCGTTGGCGTGGTGTGAAAGTTAAGAGAGGGGGTTTCAGCTCAGGTGTCGTTCTCGTCACTTGACCGAGGTTCAAAATTACAAGGTACGTCGCCAATAGCCCTCGTGTTGCTTCTAATGTGACGTTAATAAAAACTAAACTAAACTGAATTAAAATATACCTTAAAAGAAAATTTATAAAATGATGATGTGTGGTTTTATCAAACATATTGTCTCTTAGATGTTTTATCAGGTTGAATTGAACATACAATAGATATCTGAATAACATGATTTATTAACGAACAAAGAGCAGTTACACTTGGCTCAGAACTCACTCAAACTGAGAATACGTTGGATTTATATTAGAATATTCCAGGATACTGCTCTGGAAACGTAAAGAATGTACTGGAAGGTTTTAGAAATTATAGTAGGAAAGTGAAAACAATTAAACAGAACTTTAGGGCGAATTTTTAATTTTGTCAGCACTGAGTTTTGAACCCGTGAACTCTCGTACTGTAAACGAGCGCTTCACTTCTGTTCCATCCGTGCTTGTAAGCTTCGTGGCATTGCTCTTTCCTTGAAAAACAACATCCCTCTGTTTAGGATTTCTGCGGTAAGTATCACGTCCCCGTGCGTGATATTCAACAGGATGGTGACTTTCTTCGGCGGCTGAATGCACTTCCTCCAGGATTAAGCTCGTCAGAAGCTGTAGAATCATTTGGAAGCTGTATCGGTTCATCGGGACCATAGAAAGGTTTCATTCGAAAATATGTTCCACATCTATCGTCCGTCGGTGTCGCGAACTGATATCAAAGTTTTGAACTTGATATGTTACGCCAGATAGTCGTCATAGGACTTGATATGGGCCAAAGTATCTTTTCTCTTCCCGACAGACCCACTTTTCACACAGGTGAGAAAATCCATACGAGGTCTACAGGTTTATAGAAGACCATTCGATGTTTGGAGTCATACCGCCTTCGATCTTTTTCTTGCGTTTCAAAAGTTCTTAATCTTGTCAGATGCCTTCTTCGGCTCATGATAATAATCTAGTGGTGTAGTCATTTCAGTTTCTACAGTGCGAATCGGGAACATAGTGTTGAGGGTTGTCTCGACTTCACGTCCATGCATATGATAAAATGGTGTGAACCCGGTTGTGTCCTGCGTTGTTCTTCGTTGACATTGACGACAGTACGTAATATATCGACGTACAGTGCGATAGAGAACCGGACAATAGCATCGTTTCTTCACTCTGTCATACATTCTGACGAATCCTAAGTAGCTTGCTGTTGGTGTGTCATGAAAATATCAGAGTATATCTTTGCGTAGGTGTCTCAGAAGGACCACTAACTTTTTCTTTCCATCTGGATTAAAATTCTATTTACAAAGTATTCCATCAATTAACTCATCAATTGTTCTTATTGACTCTGATTTTTCTGTTGAAGAAATAATTTTTTAGAGCTCTGAATCTTTCCTCTGTACCGCCTCTTAGTCCGAGAATGGATCAAGTACGCTCATTTCTTTTGAGGAGTCAATGTTATCTTCCAAAGGATTTCGAGGGAGGCTGTCAGCATCTTTATGCTTCTTAACAACATTCTTACATACAATGTACATGTCATATTCTTGAAGGGGCAAAGCCCATCTTGCTAATCTTCATGAAGTGTCTTTTAGGTTAATTAATCAGCACAGAGAATGATGGTCTGTCACAACATTAAATTGTTTCCCGAAAAGGTACAGACGGAATTTGTGCACTGCCTATACGCAAGCAAGATATTCCCTTCAGTTGTAAAATAATACCGCTCTGCTTTTGAAAGTGTCCGTGAGGCATATGCAATCACTTTCTTTTGTCCACCTTGTAATTGTAAAAGAATTGACCCGATTCCGTAACCTCTAGCATCTGTATATAGTGAATGTAGGATCCTTTTCTTCGAACCGTCTTAAAATGGGGTATGAAGTTAGGGCTTTCTTCAATTTGTGATAGGCATTGACTTGTTCGGAACTCCAGCAAAATTAAGAATTTCCTTTCAGAAGCTCATGAAGTACATGAATCTGACACCAAAAGTCTTTAATAAAATGGCAGTAATAAGAACAGAGTCCAAATGGCTTCTGACGTCATGTAAATTCTTAGCGGCTGGAAACCAGCTGATCGCTTTTATCTTGTCTTGATCGGGTCGAGACACCATTTTCTAAATCAAGATGACCCAAAATTTTAATTTCTCGGCATCTTAAAGTAGCATTTCTTATAATAGAGAAAAAGGTCCAGTTTCTAGTATGCTACTCAGAACTATACTTAACTTTTTAAGATGTTCCTAAAAGGTTTTGGAAAACACCAAAAGGTTTTAAAAGTTTCTTTTATTTCTTTAAAAGTTTTTTTTTATAGTTTTCGAAGATGTCTTCTGTATGATTCCGAAATGACAGATGAAGATGTACCGGATTTCCCTAGAGCATGGACTAATGGTTGTAGACAATAACTTCGAGATGATTTCTGGACATCTTCATAACGAGTAAAGAATTTTCTTCGTCGACGGTCTCAGCTCCTAGGAAGGTTGCGGTCCCAAGTTTTATTCACTACGTCGGCTGGGAGAAGAACTGAAATGTTAATATGGTGACGGCGATCTGAAGCGCCTTGTTGGTGATTGTCCTCGAAATGGGCTCTGGTGGCTATTTGGCTGGGCCCCTTCTATTGGATCTTGCTTCAAGGACATTTCGTTTACTGGTTCTTTAAGCATTAAAGGTAGCTCTGCGATTCCTGCAGTAATGAACACCATGTTCCGACCAACAACAATGGAAAAAGGCAGATTTGGGGTCTGCGGTTCGTTAGAGGTTAGTTCAAAAGACTCAAAAAATAGAATCTGACTTTTCACAACTGTTGAGTAAAGTGTTTGGCATCCGGATCGTGGACGAACTTCACTCCACTTCTCTTCAGCTCGTGTGACAGGAGATTGAACTTCCTGCACTTCTTCAAGTACAATGGCTTCAGTCGATTGTGATTGTGTTTCTAGAATTTCGGTGTTTATTAAGTACCCGCAGGAGCTTCTTTCAGACAATTTTCCGTATCCATTTCTTCTGTTATTGATGAAATCAGGATGACTTTAGGTAAACGTTCGAATTTCTTTTGAGTAACTCGATTTTAATTTTGTTCTAGGTGTTGACTCTATCTTGCAAATCTTTCGTCTTCGTGAATGTTTTAGACAGGAGAGCTTGATAAATTTCTCTGCAGCACCTTTCACGCGGTGGGTCACCATATTCATCCTCTGGCATTAGATGATTCATTTCCTGACAATCTCAGCATTGGTTGTAGGATTGCATGCTTTCACCAGGCTTTTGTGCTCACCTTTAAAGTTCTTCATCGGCTCTCTTTTTTGATCGTATACTGTCACCAAATATTTTGGTTAATTCTGATTTAAATTGGCTCCAAGATGTTAGAAGCTCTTTATTATTCTCAAAACATTTTCGCGCTGTTCCTTCCAGGTAAAAGTTCACGTTAGCCAGGCAGAAACTTTCATCCCATTTATTGTGCATAGCTACACGTCATATTTGTTAAGCCGCTTGCTTGGATCTCCGCCATGGCCTCCGGGAAACACTGGGATTGATGATTTGATGCAAGTGAGGTGTTATTAGCATGGATTTGCTTTCAACCTCCTTAGTCATCTCATTTGATGTATTTGTTCTCGTAGGTGCAGTATAGAGCTCGAATTCAGTAGGAATATTTTGCAGTGGGGGGGAGGTCCAGGAAAAAGTAGGTGTTTTATCCCGTACCGCCACCAAAATATCATGAAGATGTAGCAGGTTGAATTGAACAAAAAATAGATATCTGAATAACGTGATTTATTAACAGACCAAGAACAGCTATACTTCGCCGAGAACTTCCTCAGACTGAGAACACACACATGGATTTATGTAAGAATTTTCCAGAGCACTGCTTTGGAAACGAAAATCATGTACTGAAAGTTTTAGAAATTAAATTAGAAAAGAGAGAACAATTAAATAGGACTTGAATGCTTTTTTTTTAATGTTGTCAGCACTGGGTTTTAAGCTCGTGAACTTTCGTACTGCAGTGGAGTGCTTTACTTCTGCGCCATTGGTCAACTTCGTGACAATATCTTTAGTATTAATAAAAACCAAGAAACGATTAATTTATTAAAATAATACAATTTTGGAATAAATGTTAATTTCGAAATGTTCATCTAAAAATCAATTTCTAAACAATAATAAAAATAAAAATTTAATACTGTGCCGATAAGAAAATTCTACTAAATATTGAAATTTTACACATATTTTTATAATTTATCATTAGAAATTAAATGTAAACAATGCACATTTTTGTATTTATTAAAAATATATGAAGTCTATTTGTTATGCGTTTGAAATAAATTTATTCAAAATATTCAGTGCATACAAAACTTAATTTCATTATAAATAAATAAAAAGTTTTGAGAAATGTAACATTACTACAAAGTAAAATGTTTAATGGTGCTGTAGTATAGTGGAACATTCGGAAAAAATAACTGTATGTTAGAATATATGTTTTTCTGAATATTTTAAAATTAAGTGTTTGTAAATGTTCTCTCCATTAGTAGCGATAGCCTATCGGTTATTTTCGCGAATTCACGACCGGCGTTGTTTCTTTTGAGTCGTAGGTTTGATAGATTTAATGTGTCTGATGCACATTAAATCTATCAAAGCTACAAATCTTCTTTTGGCGTGGTGTGAAAAATTGGAGAGAGAGGTGCCATTTCAGGTGTCATCATCGTAACTTGACTGAGATTCAAAATTGCGAATTCCATCGCCAATAGCCCTCTTGTTGCTTCTAATAGCGACAATAATAAGCAGTTGATTTTTAATATTTTTTAAGGGACAAAAAGTTCATTAATACAGATTTTCTCCCAAGCTCCAATGTAAACATTTAAAAACACAACTTGGGTGAAAGTTTTCTCACAATGGGATTATTTGATATTGCGCGTAAGATAAAATTATTTTTTATCTTACTTTTTTATATACTTTTATAAATTATATTTTGATGATATTCTTAGAGTAAATACGAGTAATTTAAGTTATTTTTCAAATGTTCCACTCACTTTATTATGTTTTTCTGTATGAATAATACTTTTATAAAAATCACGCTGTTTAAATTTTTCAAGTCTTTTGATTATGTCAAACATTTATTAAAAATAGGGATACCTATGTAATATTTCGTAATTTAAGTGTAAAACGTGCATTTTGTCCTTTGTGCATATTAAGATATAAATACTTTTTGTAGACCAAAACTTTAAAAATAATCTTACGCACAAGTAGATCTGACAATAGTTTCTTTCGAAAAAATGTTACTTAAAAATAATTCGTCATAAATTCATTTTGATATTTAGTGAGATTAAAACCACCATATTTATTTAAAAGGCTTTATTTTTTAGTTGAAAGACAGTTAAGGTTCAGGATCAATATTTTATCAATATATTGAGTATATCATATAAATTTGCATTTTTTGGCGTTTACAGAGGTTCCAATGTGATCTTAATAAATGTTTCAAAGATAATTTAAAAAAAAAATACATTAGAAGGATCTTAATGAAAGTATTTCTCAATTTTTAAAAGTCTTTTTATAAAATGGATATTAAAATTTTAAAAAATTCAAAGAAAAAATAGAATTAAAGTTTGTTATTTATAACTATTCATATTAAAGGCTATCTTCGACTAATGTTAAAGAATAAGGCCCGACGTTCGAACACGTTTTCAGATTGAAAAAATGTTTCAATATTAATATAAATTACTATGGATATAACACATATAATTATTCATTTAATAGTGCTCTTAGAATTTTGATTTTTTAAAAAGAAATTTGCAATTTTTTGCCTTTATGTAAAATGAGTATTCAATTTTTTATGTTAAACTATAGGAGACGAAATGTTCGAATACATTTTCTACAAGAAAAAAAATTTATTGATTCAAGCAGAATGGAATAAGTTAGAAATATATGCTTCTCTGTACAGAATAACGTAGCCAGAATACAGTTTGTGTCGTTATTAATCAATTTTTTAAAAATTCAAAATTAATTTTTTAAAATTCTTGACGTATTTCGGGCTGTCTGCAACAGATGGCGCTGATAGATATATATTTTTTCTGAAAACGTACTCTTAGCTAGGAATGCTAGCTAAGTTTTAGGGAACATTTACAGTTTCTTTTTGAAATAAATCACCTAATGAATTGATAGAAACTTGTTAATTGTGACATTTGAAAATAATGGAGAAAGATTTACGATTCACAGAAGCTTGCGAACTAACACTATTAATAAATTCTTCTGTTTGGGGATATTTTGTGTGTGTTTATAAAAATTTATTTTTTGTTATGGTAAATTTGTGCTATAAAAAAGATGTATATAAAAATAAATTTTAATCCAGTAATGTGAAAGCAGAGAAGAGGTAACCCGAATTAAATTAATATTGAACTTCTCCGAAATTAATTAAAAAACTAATTAAAACAAAGTGCAAATAACTAGTTCGTGAAGCATAAAACGTGAAATTTTAATCTAATTATTATGAAACACGAAATTAAGTTTTTTACTTTAACAAAAGAGTTATTTTTTAATTTAACTTAACTTTTTTTATTATTATTTTTCAAATCAAATTGCGCATTTCGTAAAATTTAAGCATTATAACCACTGTAATAATTATTCACAAAATGTATTACTTAAACTGAATCCAAATGTTTGGCTGGAACTTATTTTTTCCATACTTTGTGTTCATATTTCAATTACATTGTAACGCTTTGAGGAAATCACGAGATGAAATTTCTACCTGCTCAGTAACAGATCGCGTAAAATTTTAACAATATTAGCTGATAATTAAGGTATGTAATTTATTAATCAGTGTAGAACTTTAATTTTATGTGCAGTTACATTCGCAATAAATAATTAATATTATAAAAATAATAAATAATAATTTTAATATTAATATTATTATTTGTTATTTAATATTATTAAAAATTAAAATCGGCCCATTTTCAATTCTCTGACAGAATCCTCGAATAAATTTTAACATTATAAACGCTTTAGTTTAAGTGTAATACATTTCACTCATATTAGGCTCAGAATTATAGTTAATTCAAAGAATATCCAGTACAGTTGAATTTTACAGAATGCCACATTCTAACATAAAATAGCATTACCATAACAACATTGAACATATTTTTTTTTGCTTCATCTCTGGGAGGGTTTATTTCCCTGCATTTTATAACTATAAGCATAAGTTTCCTCTATTCTTTTTTTTTTTTTTATAAATTAGAAAATAAGATTAACGAAAAAATTCTTATTCCGTTTGGGCATTTGAAAGATTGAAAGTTAATTTTGTAAATATGCAAATAAGATGTCTTAAATTTGAAAAAGTGAAGATACATAGTTTTCAACTGTAGAAGTCTTTCAAATTTCATGATTTGGCTTAAAAGCTATAGAGAAAACTGTATATGTTTTGAATTTATGTACTGTAATATAAATTCTCGTGCTTTCCCCCCTTTAATTAACTTTTTGGGTTACTTTATGACATTATTTGATTTGAGAACCTTGTCTTGTGTGTAAACTGTGTCTTATGTAAATCAATATTGCTGTATATATAGAAGTGTAGGAAATGTAGGCAATAGGAAAATTGGACGTTTTAAAGTGCAGAGGAAATTGAAGGTTAGTACTATAACTACATGATATGGGAGCTGGAAAGTTACGTAATCGCCGGAAAACTGATATTTGAGTCAGACTCAGTTCATAAGTATTATTCTTGTGACTCAATTTTGTTGTTATTGAGATAAGTAGAATTTTTAATGATAATCTTCGGCAGAGAGCACGCGCGCTAATAACCTATACATATTCTTAGTAATAGTTGCCATTCTATAATACAAATAAAACTAGTTTGATTTTTATTTATTAACTCTTTCCTAGATGGACATTCATTCAGTTTTGATGACTCAGATTCCAAGTAACGATGCAGAAGATGCCACAAATGCGTCCATCATTACCCACTCTACATTCGGACTCGGAATGACAAATTTTGTCGATTCAGTTTTTCGGCAGTATTTACAAAAATAAGAAACATGAAGTAAGGCTTATATAACTACAAAATAGTGAGTCAACGTAATATTTTACTTGGTAGAAAGTTTTGGAGAAACCCAGTACGTATTTTGTTCAAAATATCCTCCCCCTCCCCCCGATTCAGAATATTATTACTGGTTGCTGTAGACGAATGGTTGTGGTGTTTTTTTCGTCGATTCATGAGTTCAAGTTCTGATAACATTAAAAACCTCCATTTAGTGGTGATGTACGTTACATTTGTCGAGGCTCCAATTCCTCACGCTGGAGTGGTGTGAAGGTATGGAGAGTGGAATGCCAGCTCCCAAATGTTATCACGGTCATTTGACTGAGATTCAAAATTACGAAATCCGTCACCAATAATCACCATTTTATTTATAAGTGCAACGTTAATAACGCAATTTATCTTTTATAACAGGGGTGCAAGCTGCACTATTTTTGGGAGCCACATCTTAGAAAGGAACATATTAAAAAGGTCATTTATTCAATGTTTTCACTTGAATGTTGAAAAATTTCCAACACTTCACTTCACATTACACTTCAGTTTTCTCCAAAAGGATACTATTTTGAGAATTTTCCTCTAAGAAAAGTGAGTGAGTGAAAGAAGAGCTTCATGGCGCAAGAGCCAAATCTGGCTATGCTACGCCGCGCAATGTGTATTTGTGATCCAGACGTCAGAAAAAAATTGAAAAAAAAAGATACTTGGTTTGCATTAAAAAAGGTAGAAAACGGAGAAATATCGTTAGGGTATCCCGAGGACGTGTGACCCATCCTTACCCAAGACTAGAAACCCCATGAGAAAGAAGATCAGTAGGGTATCTCAAGGTTTTGATGCCCGAAAGAAGTTAGAGTTCCGGGGGGGAAGAAAAAAGTACTTTAAGCCCCTGAGGGAAAAAGGATCTCTCCCAAGATAATATATATATATATATATCCTTTTGTTCCTTATATATATGTTTACCCTTATATTTAAGGAACAAAAAAGCTTTATATATATATGCTTTATATATATATAAAGCACCCTTAAACAAGACAGTGTGCACTGAGACTATTCTTAATTTTCGATTCTTCATAATCTCGTGTTCATATTCAATTCTTAAATTTATTAAAAATAAACGTCGGTCCGTTTTAACTTATCTGTATTTAACTGAGCTTATGCGAACGTACCCAATAGTCATCCACCAAACTTTCGTATGCTAACAACTAAGATGGACTACATTCGTAGAGCATCCTCAAACAAATCTAACTTTTAAAGGTTTTCTTTACAAAATTGTTTGTTAGAATCAATCAGTACAATATTTTTAATTTTTTTTTAATGTCTTTGAATAACAGTATTAAGTTTCTTAACTAACAAGAGTTGGAATAAAATAATTTCTTTTGGACATTGGGAAGTTTAAGTTTACTAATAAGTTTGTCTAACGCAATGTAAAAAAGTAATTACTTTTAAACACTGAGTAATTTTAGTTTAACATATTTCATGCATATATTCTGTTTTCCTCAGAGCTGCACACGGCTTTCGAACCACACTATGGCCACCTCTATATAATTACTCAATTCTCTATAACTGCAATTTTGGTTTTGTACAATCTCCTTCAATGGAATAAATTAGTTTTTTTTTTCTGTAATCCTACTTTCCGATCGACGGAGTGAATATATAAGAGCCGTCACCCCTTCTTCCCTGTTTGTCTGATTTCAGTCTACGTTATTATTATAAAATTATTTACTCTTCGATTTGGATAGCTCCTTCCCACCACTTTACCACTCTTTTGGATTTTATGTGGTTTGTTTCTGATTCAAAGTATAGGCGAAAGAAGGTGAAAATTTCTCAATCTGTTTCGCTGAAAGCATATTAGCTCGTTGACGTGCCTCAGGCATGGGACCGAGTTCGAGGTATGGACTCGTATTTAGTTTTGAAATTGAAAAACAGAAGAAATTTGCACTGCTGATAAAATTACTTGCAAAGGAGAATGTAGTGGATTGACTTTGGTTACTAACAGAATAATTTCTACAGCCAGATGGTCCAGAAGTTGGAATCTTATTTTTTTTAAATACTATAAAGCGATATCTTTTAAAATCAAATCAATATTGCGAAATGTATCAAATTTTATAGAAATGTTATCAATATACTTTTATTGCAGGAAATCAATAATATTCTACTATGTTTTTCTCATTCATTACTTTGGCTAGAACAAAAGTCATCAGTGTATATTACTTTTGAGAAAAGTATACTACCTGAAAATAAATCTATACAAAATCTTTTCCAAATCTTTGACTTTAACGAAGTTTGTTTTTTTCTTAATAAAAAGAATAATATAAAAATTTAACGAGATCCTATTTAAGCTAGTAATGTGTATTTATATTGAAAGTTTGTGTGTTTATCATAAGAAATTTTGTGTCTCATGAATTATTTCATCCAAAATTATCGTTTGAAAAAAATTTGATGGTAAAGAATTAACTGACATGAACTAAATTAAAAAAATGAGGCGTTGTTTTCATTCACAAATTTTTCCATTTTTCAAAATTTTACTTCCAAAATAACCTATACTTTTTTTTTATTACGTATAATTTAAAGTAGTAGCTAAACTATAAATAATTCCAAGAATCACTAGAATCCTATTAATTGAAATAAAAATATCAAACTTTTAAATTCCATTAGCTGTATTTATTCTAAGAAACAAATCAGGTATCTTTTTATCTGTAGTTGTATAAATAAGCAAAAAAAAAAAAGTCTCTATCGAATAAGTGTAGCAGGTTTATTTTGTAGATATTCTCAAAGGAATATTAGGAATAATGAAATCTTTAGCTCCAGAACAAATATGTTTCTTCTGGTATCAACTCATGTTCTTTATATAGTTCTTATAGAAGTATTGTGGCGCATGTTTTAAAATTAAAGGAATGTTAAATTAATTTTGAGAAAAAATATTATTTATCGATTAACAGTAAAACTCCAAAAAAAAAAAAAGGCCTTGTTAGATACTTCATTTCTCAAAAAGATTAACTAAAATAGTTTGATGAAATATACAAAACACGCTTAATAAATTACTTTTTATTACGATAAACAGGTTGTACAAAATGGTGTAATTCATTGCTCCTCAGTATAAGTTATACATTATACAATCGGTGGTAAAAAAATAATGTTCAACAATTAGACCTAGCCTATTCTGTGTACGAATAGGTAAATTGAAATTCAAATTTTAAATTACATATACTTTTGGATAATAGTTACAATAATTACAAATCGAACAGTTCTATTGGAAGATAACAAAAAGTTCAGCTCTCACAAAATCCTCTTTCAAACCCAGAATGAATTTTTTCCCCTTAGAAATTACGAGCTTTTTTATATGTAATGCTGGCGGCGTGTGGAAGTTAGACAGGTATCGTCCTCGTCTCTTGACCGAGGTTCAAAATAACGAAGTCCGTCACCAATACCCAAGAGTGGTTTCTAGTGCAATGTTGATAAAACCAATCTGATCCAATCCAATCTTATATGTATTATATCTTACTCATTTTGTGTATATATATATATATTCGTTTCTTTGTATATAAAAATCACGCTAAATGTAAAAATCTCACCATTTTCTTGGTGTATTGTTTTAAAAAGCGTAAGTATTCAACATTTGAAAAGTAATTAAGGTGAACAACATCCAATTGATTTGGTCTAAGTCGATATGGTTGCCATACGCTACCCCATCGTTGGTTATCATTGAAAAAAATCGTTCGGGATGAAGAAAAACACTTTTTTTTTTTTTTTTTGGTTTCTTCGCTTAAAATAACCTTTTTTTCGCACTTTTCTCTTGAAAGCTCCAAACTAACAAGTGTTAACTTTTTGAGGGGCGGTATATAAAAGACATGGAATTTTTGCTAAAATTCATCTGATATGTATTAATAATGTTATAAGGACGCAATATCAAACGGTAAAATTAAGTTTTTATTTATTTCCTGATTTTTAAGACCCGATATATATAATATACAATCGCTCCTGTAGGGCATCTTATTTGTATACTCGCTGTTTCGTATTCCTTCGAAGAAATAATAAATTCTTTCACAAATAATTATTTAATTTTAGTTAATTTGAGAAATATTATGATCACAAAACACTTTTGAAAAAAAATAGAACTTTATGACGCATTTTTATTTCTAAGAATGATAATTTGTGTGAAAATATGTCAATTAATTTAAGTATATCTTTTTTATGCATGTATAATTTTCATAGTTTAATGATAAAATTATATCATAAACTGAATAAACAAAATTTAGTTGAATGCACATACAATTTTATTTAAAATAAGGCAGATTTTTTAATTGCACAGACTGAAGTGAAATTTTCTTCCCCACTTTTCTATGAAGATAACTCCGATCCCTCAGAAGAGAGCTCTTCAAACAAAGCTAGTTATTTCTCAATCTAAAGTCCCCGTGTAGGCATTCTTTTAAAGATATATTTTACAATATATGTGCTTAAAATAATTAAAATTAGATTATAAAGCTACTTTAAATAAAATTTGAATTTTTCTGAAATAATTATGCACACTGTTGTACGAATTCTGAAACAGTCACCAGAAGAAATGAAAGCATGAATTCAACGAAAGCTAGATAAAACTAAAATTTTGATCGATGTATGGTCTCTGTAAGAGTTTGAAAACCAGCCGTCTGTAGTAATTGAACATATTTAGGACATACCCTCGCGCATGTAATGAACACACACACACACACACACACACTGTTGTACTTCGTTACGTATTGCTATAATTATTATTTTCATGTATATTTAAAATTCTTTCTATGACAAGGAAAAGATCATATTCTAAATTGCAAAGAAAAACTTATAGGTTTAACCAAACTAAACTTTGAAATAAAGAACAACAATTATTTAAAATTTTTATTTTTCTATCAGCACTTACTTATATTCAATTTCTTTGAATAAAAGAAATGTTTTCTTTAACGTAACATGAATATGAAGTAAAGACAAGATGTTCTTGACATTTCATGTATTTTAATTGTTATCTATCACTTGTTTTCGCAGTCTGAAAAGAAATCTATAAAAAAATAAAAGAAAAATAATCTATAGAAAATGTAATATGTAATATTCCATATTCCATGATGTTTCAAGAGAATTGTTTACTGGTTTTTAAAATTCCTGGCAATGATTTTATACCTTCTTTTTTTTTAAGCTTCTTACATTGATAGCCCAAATGTGAACTGCATGATGAGTAATTTTTCAGAAATGACTCTATTCTTCTATATCTACAAGTAAATTATACGAATAGCTTTTTACATACCTTTTCTTTTAAGATACTAAATAAATATTTACTTATGATAAGGATGAATTTGCTTTAACGATACGATTAAAACTTTATAGAAATAGAATGTTGATCAATTTACATATATTACTCATGAAAATTTTAATTAACATAATTAATAAACATTTGTATTTCGCATGGTTACTAATATTGCTCTGAGATTTCCACAGAACTTTTAAGCTGTAGATTTCTTTGTAAATTTTTTTTCTCTCGGCAAAAATAATTTCCTTCTTATCAAGACTGATGGTACGTAATGGCTACTGAAAAGTTTCGATATTTTAATAAAGAGTTCAAAATTTCCTACAATTTTAAGAACCATCAGGTACTGCAAATAAGTGTCAATTAAGTATTGGGGTGAGGGAAGAGTCTATTTGAGGCAGAACAATCGCCAAGAATAGTTTGTGAGCCAAATAGCCTGAACGACAAGAGAATATTCAAAATTGTCTCTGATTAATTCTCACCAGCTGAAAGAATATAAAGAAAAAGTTTGTAATGAAATTATGTACAGCTTTTAAATAATCGTGGTTAGATAATTTTAAATTTTCAAACTGATTTTCATTTAGAATAATATATTT
>BMAW01132851.1:52543-171134 GCA_019974015.1 Nephila pilipes
CACACACACACACACACACACACACACACACACACACACACACACACACACACACACACACACACAACACACACACACACACACACACACACACACACACACACACAACACAAACAAAAAGAATAATCAATTTATTACAGCAATATTATGAATAATTTCATTATGTAATTACTAATACAATTTATTACTATGAATAATTTACAGTGAAAGTTTCATCCCTTTTTCTTTTCTTTTAATTTCCGCAAAGGGATTTTAGATCTTTACAATTTAAGAAATATTTTTCAAGATTCACATCTGGCGGCCAAATGTCATAATCTCTGTTCTTACAAAGCGGTATCTCTAGCTGTATTTAACTTTGTAATACCAATTGTCAATGATTAAAATATCAGTTTACTTTTAGACCTCTTTGATAAAGTCTAAATGTCTAGAACAATGAGTCTTATTCCCATCCTCTAGACAGCTTATCATCTATTTTTATCTCATGCCAACTCTCTTTATGTCCATTATCTTTAACAAGTCGTACATCCTATCACTGATGATAAGTCCCATTGTTGGTTCCAATCCAGTTCTGTGTTAGATGCCTTCAAAGGACATGCTCTGTCTAAGCGTTTTCGATTTTTTTTGCAAGTTTTGTTTTCAGATACTTTTTATTTTTACCCAGTAGCTTTTTTGGTGGGTATGCACCTCGCGTTGATAAATTCTCTTATTCTGTCTTAATTCTTTTCTTAGGGAGATCAATTTATTTAAGCCACACTGAAATCGAAAACATATTTTTGACTTCTGAATTTTACTGAAAACAAAGGGAACTGTCTCAGCAATACGTAACTGAACGCTAATACCAAAATTTTTATCTTTGTGGAAGAAAAATAATCAGAGAATAAAAAGAGATAGAGAAAGGGTTGTTATATATAAAAAATACCAATTTAATTTTAATTTACAATATATACAACTTAAAACTTCTAATTCAAGCGATATCAACCCGTATGTTCCTTCTAAATGTTCATTAATAAACTATCAATCGATCAACCAAACTGCAATAAAAATACAGGTAAAAAAAGCAAATTCTGCACTTGATTTTATCCCGTTTTCTTATTAAATTTCATGACTTTTTTTAACGTCTCTGTTTACATATCTTTATCGATACTATCAAGTAAAGAACCGCTGTAATATCTATGCAGAACTAAAATGAGATGTAAAATTCTGCAATTTTAAGCAACAAAATTAAAAAAAACTATTTCTTAGCTTTCGAAAATAATACGATGAATCTATCTCGAAACTTAGATAACGAAACTTTTATCACAGTTTATCAAACTTTTTGTATCACTCTGAATGTCTCTTTCAAATACTGAAAAGAGAAATATTTCACCCCTAAAAATCTGAACAAAAACAGATATTAAATGAAACTAAGAACTGTCTACGATTTCTTTCTGAGAATTAAATACTTTCAATGATTGAATAAAGTTTAGAAGGAACTATGAAAAATTAGGAAATTTGAATTTCCTGTTATTCATTCAAAATAATAATCTTCCAATTTTCTAAAATAAGAATTGAAAAGAAATAAAATTATTCAAAGTTTTAAAAAATAAATTAACAACGATCATAGAGAAATTGCATTTATCAATCTCGTCGTAGCTTCATTCTTCCTTTCAAAAACAAAAATAAAATGACAGATCTACAAATTAATGTAAAAAGACAACTAAATAATATCTACCTTTCTAACAAATGGAAGCAGAAATTGTGAAGTGCAATATGGTTGTGGAAAGAAACAGTGGGAAGGATTAATATATAAAGAAGAGAGAGAAAACAAATTTGAATTTAAAACCGATACCCAGGGCTGTCTTTTAGCAGCAAGTATACCAGAAATCATTTGGCGAAAAATGGTAAATTTTGAGTCATTTAAAAGTGCCAAAATATAGTTTTGTACAATGAAGTTGAGCCAAAATTTAAAAAAAAAAAACGAAGAAAAGTACCAATTGTTTCTACTGGGACAGGAAACTGCTAAAAAGAATACTATACCATGTATTTAAAGGTATTCGAAAATGTATTATTCTCGTAATATAATAAAAACTGAACCTAAAAAGTTCGGCACAATTTTTTTAAAATTTTACATTTAACATCCTTTATTTTCACCTCTTTCCTTAATATTTGAACTTCAAGAAATTATTGTGGTGTTGCTCATTTTTAGGAAATTTTAAAATGCCAAAAATTAAGGGTCGGTTAGTGATGAACGTACAAACACAAAGTTATCATTGTTGGATTAAAACATCTTACCTTAGGCAGCCAAACAGATCAGTTGATGTAAAATGAATCAACTAATCTCAAAAACAGCATAAAAAGCACCTTGCAGAAGATTTTTGCTCGCTGAATTTACAAAGTTAGAAATAAACGAATAAGATTGCATGGCTGGAAACATTCGAATCATTACACGAATATTTTATTTTCTGAAATGTTTTTAATTCACACGATTTCTGTGGCATGGGACGCTATGGATGGTAATTTTTTTGACTTATTATACCTGTGCACACAAGATTAACTAAGTATACAGAAAATTATGTATATTATATACACAGAGCCTTATTTTCTGTGCGGAACGCCGCCTCCATGGTATAAACACCTTGTTAAATATTTTCTTGAAGGATGGTCAGATAGCATTCCCGTTATTGGAAATGGGCGTTCAAAACTGCTGTTCTAATAAGGAGTCGCTTGCCCGCTTGATTTGAATGTTTAGTCGTGTTTTGTTTTATTCAACAAGGCGAGGAAAAATAAACTATCGTGACAAAAGACATGCATTTTTCGTAGATCATTAATTCATTGGTATTTATTGTATTGATATACATAATCTAATACGCAAAAAGCTCTCGATACATCTGCAGCAAACAAATAAATGTTCATGGGATCAAAAGAAATTATGAGATACTTAATGTATACATATGCGTGAATGTTAGAATAATTAGAGGAGAAACGTCAACGAGAGATTTGACATTCCACATATGGGCTGATGTGGTGCATTTACGTAACTAAACTGAATTAACACGATCAAACCCAAAGCTATTATTTAACATAGTAATAAGTAAACGTTAATTTAGATTGTAGTTTTGCATTTTTTACTCGTATTTAGCAGAAGCCAAATAACTTTTTTTTGTATCACAAACTTCAAGTGCTCATATTCATAACACGTTTACCCAAAATTGAGATTCTGTTCACCCACTGTTTTTTTTTTACATTAAGCATGAATGAATCTACTAATTTTTTGCATAATAGGTTACTTTCGTTGTAGTTGTTATAATTTTTGATGATAATGGTTGAACACAATGATTATAAAGCTTGTGTTTCTTCTGTCGTTGTCATTATTCTGTATGTATTCTGTCATTTTTTTAACAAAAAAAAAAAAAAATATCAATGCAATATTATCACGATGTAATGCAGGATTATTCGCTTGTCTTTTTTGTTTTTTTGAAAGTATAAAACGATTTAATTTATTAACTAAATTTTTTCTTTAACGATTGTTTTCCTAAATATTTTGAGAATAACGCATTAGGCAAAAAATCTGTTTGTGTACCAGTTAAATAATTTAACATAGATAATATTCACTTTAACCTAATTTTGATGAGAAACAAAAATATTTCATTCGAGACACGCTTAATGACATGAAAAAAAACATTTATTGTTTGAATATATTTCTGTTTTATAACAGAATATTTTTTCAAAAAAAAAAGTTGATGCATTACTTTTTCCTATTGTTATTCTTTTCACTAAAATAGCAGAATTTGGCTTAACAAAATTGTAATCTGTTGCATACAGTTTCTACTCAGATATTCATGGATATATAGGATGTTTCGAAACATCCTTTATAGTATCTCTCATAATTTGTAACTGTTATTGCTTGATGAAAAATTTTCATATTTCATTCATGCACAAATGCAAATAGATTCTAGGAAAAATAGAAAAAAGAGAATAGAAATATTTTCTTCAAATATTGTGAAAGTTCTCAAAATGATTTTGACAAACAGTAATTGTGAAACATAATTACGACAGCATTCAAGACACTGGGAAAAGTACAGAACATATGATATTTTATGCAGATATATTTAAAAAAAAATAAGATGCATATACCAAAATAAATTCTGTTATAATAATTCAGACTGAAAAATGTAAAATTTGTTTGATTTTATAGCAGCAGAAAATTGGAAAGTAGGTGTTAAAAATAATAGTAACAATACATACTTCAATAATAAAAACAAATTCTCGCTTCATTTTCGAAATTAGCAGCAAGACCCTCATGCCGTATAGTAAAAACTATGACTCCGTGAGTTTGTTGATCAATGTAATTATTTTGTTTATTCTCATAACCTTTTTTCTGTTGCCATAAAAGAAAGGTAACATAAAATGGTTAACAATTAAAATATGAAAATAATTTACTATGTTTCATATTTTTTTTTTTTTTAAAAAATTAATCTTATATAACAACTATAAAATTGGTTTACTCTACAAAAATTAGTGTTTATCATTTATTTCAATGTTGTCTTTAAATTGTTAATTTATTTACTACCTCTTATATATAACAAATGAAACATATTTTTATAAATTTTTATAAGAAATTTATGTGAAAAATATTTCTCTGAGTATAGATGAGTTTTGTATCAAAATCATTTCATCAAATTCTCGTCATATCGCGTATAACACTGCAAACAATCACTGTTATAGAAGACTACGAGTGGAAAACAACTAGAATACTTTTTCCAAATGAAAAAGAGTGGTCACGTTAGCTTAGTGTCATCATGAACTTACGGTCGGTGTTTCTATCGAGCCTTGAACCCGCTAAAGATTCCGGAGTGGAATGGAAATTAGGAGAGGAAAGTGCCAGCTCAAATATTTTCCTCGTCACTTGATCGAGACTCAAAATTACGACGTCCATCTCCAGTAGTTCTCGTGGGGCTTTTGCGTCGTTGACAATGAAAGCAATTTTACAAATGAGAATGTTTTTTTTTTTCTTCTGCATGCTGAATTATATTTTAATTTACATAAATACTTTTCTATGAGATCTGCCAATCATGTTCATGTTAAATTATTAAAAAATCTGCATTTATTTCTAATTAAGTTTTTGTAGTGTAAATCATTTCGGGACTAGGATTCTTTTTCAAGGACTTATAAATTTGTATTGCTTGTTCCATCATAGATTAAATAATCGGTCTTAATTATTTACAGTTTATAATTATCATTTGTTATTGGCGGAAAAGTAAGGAATTTTGGAATTTTAATGATTAATCGCACAAAAAAAAACATCTTTAAATATTTTATTCACTTAATTCCTCAGTAAAGATGTCACATTCGTACTTCATTAATACATTCAACGAAAAGTATGGATTTTGATACTTATCTATCAAATAAATGGAATGAATATCAATTAGATAATGATATATCGTACCTGATAGTATATACTATGAGATACGAAGCCGTAAAAGATTTACTATATTGTTGAATAATTTTGATTAATTATTTGGATTGGATATAATATATTGAACAACAAATGCTACTATCAATATATTTTGCCCCATTGCTACGAAACTAATCTCCAACTGTGTAATTTCATGAACTTTATGTCATCTATTGAATAATCAATGTAAATACAATGTATTAAACACGTGTTCGCCGTCTTTAAATGATTTAATCCAGAAAATAATGCACGCCCCCCCCCCCCCAAGAACATTTGTAGTTCTCGCTCAGATATCAATTATATAACTATCAAATCTTGACTTCGAGAAAAAATTGGTAAAACGAATTATATATATTAAAAATCTGCTTTGGGAATTATTCCCTATTTGATAAGTTTATTGAAATGTAACTATATGATATTTCGATTAATTATTTAATAAAAAATGACTCAATCTATAAAAGATGGAAATTTTTAATAACATTTCAACCATTTACTTACTGATGACTTATACGCAAAAAAACCGGGTTTGGAATAGACTGAAACTCAGATATCCTAACTCACAGTGTATGCGTTAATGAGCATCAGCAAAATTTGATCACAGTTTAACACTGAATTTTCAGTATTTATAACTTACATTGATATACAAACCAGAAAACAAGAATATTGCCCCGTCATGCATTTAAACACATTTTTTAAAAAAGATTTCCTTGTTTTTTTTTCGTTTTTCATCAAATACTTTTTAAAAATTTCGCTCCTTAATTTTAATATGAAATTTGTTTTAAAAATTCAATTTTATTCGTTTTTTTTTTAATATTATCACTTAAAAAATATTATCACTTTCTTCTATATTTATATACGAAATTTAGTTTAGTTTCTAGTAATTAATAAAGATTGTTTGATTAATCGGGATGGTTCAAATGTTTCTAAATATCTTTTATTTTTCTGGGTTGTCTTCCAGGATTATAATGAAATAATAAAAGAAACATTAAGCCAAACAATATTAATGATTTAAACTACAGTGAACCATGGATTTTTAGGATTTTTTTCCAGATCATTGTCTTCAAAGTGAGAGACTTGAAAATGTGTCTTTTATAACCTAACTAAAACAGTGCATGTTGATCTTCTGTATAAAAATGACAAATGTCACATTTTTATTCATAGTTACAAGAATTAAATATTTTTCCAGTCTTTTCAATAAAACATTGCACCAAAAAAGTTTCAAAAATTTTGTAAATTATATTCTAATGTTTTATATGGTAGTCTAATCTATTTGATCTGAAATGTTTATGTTTTCTCCACATAATGTAAGATTATGAAATGTGGATGTATGTGTGTGCAAACAAAAGGGGTTTCGAGAAAATTCTTTGCTTCGATTTTTGTATAAGCTTAATTTGAACTGCTAAATTTCTACAATTCTTAATTTTTATTTTTAATAATATTTTCAGGAAAATTCCTTTTTTGCTTGAACGTTTAGAAGTGATATATTCCCTTCAGACAATCAAAAGCTTAAAATTAAATTTCATTTTTAAGAATCGTTTCATAAGAAATTCATTATTGAAATTCTCATCTATCATTTAACTAGCGCATAATAATTTAAGCTTTAGTGCTTATAATGTAATCGTAATTTATTTATAAACTCTATCGAAATAAAAACTGTCAGATTAATTTATAGAAGCATGAATTGTACATGTGTTGAAAAAATTGATTAGAGGAATCTCTGAAGTATTGAATATAATTTTTTTTGTTTTTCAAAAATGAATATGTCTACAGTAAAAAAAAAAAAAAAAAAAAAAAAAAAACATAACTAATATGAATTATTAATCAAGCTGTACTCAAATGTGCGCAACATTTGAAAAAGCTTATCTGGTTTTATTTACAAAGCTGCATATTGGCACGAATGGAACTGGATTGTCACGAATTCTGCAGGGATAAAAGAAAGCTCGAATGTCTGGAAAATCACAACTTCGAAAGTTCCCAGAGCAAGACACAACAATGGGGTGGCTAACGAATATACTTTTTGTTGCACTTTTCTGCACCCAAACAACATTTGTTCGGGGTTCATTACAAGAGCTCATGAGAGGTGGATTAGGAAACATGGAGAGTTTTATAAATATATTTTCTGATTCATTGGTTTCATCCGGTCAGATAAGAGAAGAATACATTGATGATGTTTATACGATGAGACAAACTCTCATAAATTCAATTAATGATATGAAGGCGACTAAAAATCTTAATCCACATAAACTGCAATTGTGGGAAATGTTGTTCAACAGTGGAATAGCAGAAATTGCAGCTCAAAATGGAGGAGATGTAAACATAATTGTAAATTCCGTTCAAAATGCTATGGCTTCCGCTTTTCAACAATTTGGTATGGGACAAGATTATAAACTTGCTAGAGAAATGGAAGAACTTATAAGAGTATTTGCCGAAAACCAAGACACCAATTCAGTAGAATCAAGTGCAGCAGCAGCATCATCCGGAATAGGTGGAGGCTATGGACCTGTTTCTGGATATGGAAATGGTGCTGGAGCCGCTGCAGCAGCCGCAGGTTCTGGAGAAGGAGGCAGAGGAATTGGTTATGGACCCGGTGGAGGTTCAGGTGCAGCGGCAGCAGCAGCTGGAGCAGAAGGTGGCAGAGGAATAGGCTATGGACCTGGTAGTGGTTATGGCGGAGGTGCAGGAGCAGCCGCCGCCGCCGCCGCTGCTTCTGGAGAAGGAGGTAGAGGAATTGGTTACGGAGCCGGTGGGGCATCTGGAGCCGCGGCAGCAGCATCTGGAGCAGCTGGAGGTAGAGGAATAGGCTATGGACCTGGTAGTGGTTACGGCGGAGGTGCTGGAGCAGCAGCAGCCGGCGCCGCAGGTGAAGGAGGCAGAGGAATTGGTTACGGACCAGGTGGAGGATCTGGAGCAGCGGCTGCAGCAGCTGCAGCAGAAGGTGGTAGAGGAATAGGATACGGACCTGGTTCCGGTTATGGTGGAGGTTCTGGAGCAGCAGCAGCCGCCGCTGGTTCTGGAGAAGGAGGAAGAGGAGTCGGTTACGGACCCGGTGGAGCGTCAGGTGCAGCAGCAGCAGCAGATGGAGGTAGAGGAATAGGGTATGGACCTGGTAGTGGTTATGGTGGTGGTGCTGGAGCAGCAGCAGCCGGCGCCGCAGGTGAAGGAGGCAGAGGAATTGGTTATGGACCCGGTGGAGCTTCTGGAGCAGCGGCTGCAGCAGCTGGAGCAGCTGGAGGTAATGGATTAGGTTACGGACCTGGTTCTGGTTATGGAGGCGGTTCTGGTGCCGCCGCCGCTGGTTCTGGAGAAGGAGGCCGAGGAGTCGGTTACGGACCCGGTGGTGGTTCAGGTGCTGCTGCAGCAGCAGCGGCTGGTTCTGGAGAAGGAGGCCGAGGAATAGGTTACGGGCCTGGTGGAGGTTCAGGTGCAGCGGCTGCAGCAGCTGGAGCAGATGGAGGTAGAGGTGTTGGCTACGGTCCAGGTGGAAGATATGGTTCAGAATTTGCACAGTCTTTAGCATCGAATCTTATGTCTTCCGAATATTTTCTTTCGACTTTTAGTGGTTCTATTTCTCAAGATCAAGCGGTCAGCGCATCACTTTCGTTAGCTAGAAATTATGCATTACAATCCGGCTTAAGTGCTGCTGCTTCGAATGAAATGTTAAACTTAGTTAATCGTTATATTTCTAATGTTGGTGCATACGCTGAAGCAGAAGCATATGCTAATGCTTTAGCCCAAGCAATTGCGGAAGGCCTTGGAAATGCTAGTGGATTTGGAGCAGCAGTCGGTGGAAATAGACGAAGATCTGGATATGGACCTGGTAGTGGCTCAGCTGCTGCAGCTGCTGCTGGAGAAGGTGGTGAAGGAGGAATAGAGTATGGTCCAGTTTATGGAAGAGAAGGAGGTTCTGGAGCGGCAGCAGCCGCCGCAGCAGGAGAAGGTGGTGAAGGAGGATATGGTACTGGATACGGAAGAGAAGGTGGTTCCGGAGCAGCAGCAGCAGCTGCAGCTGCAGAAGAAGGTGGCGCTGGAGGATACGGTAACGAAGTTGGTGCTGGAGGAGCTTCGGCCGCAGCTGCAAGTGGTGCTGGTGGAAGACGAGGACCCGGATACGGAAGAGGATATGGACCTGGTAGTGGCTCTGCCACTGCAGCAGCTGCTGGAGAAGGTGGTGAAGGTGGCCTAGGTTATGGAGGAGAAGGCGGATCTGGTGCTGCAGCGGCAGCAGCAGCGGCTGATGGAGCTGGTGGTCGACGTGGATATGGCAGAGGATATGGACCTGGTAGTGGAGCAGGAGCAGCTGGTGCAGCAGGAGAAGGTGGAAGAGGATATGGACCTGGTTATGGCGGAGAAGGAGCGGCAGCAGCAGCGGCAGCAGCAGCTGCTGGAGAAGGTGATGAAAGTGGCTTAGGTTATGGAGGAGAAGGCGGTTCTGGTGCTGCAGCAGCAGCAGCAGCGGCTGATGGAGCTGGTGGAAGACGTGGATACGGCAGAGGATACGGACCAGGCAGTGGTGCAGGAGCAGCTGCTGCTGCAGGATCAGGAGAAGGTGGAAGAGGATATGGATCTGGTTATGGCGGAGAAGGTGCCTCAGGAGCAGCGGCTGCAGCGGGAGCTGGTGAAGGTGGCTTAGGATACGGGGGAGAAGGCGGATCTGGTGCTGCAGCGGCAGCAGCAGCGGCTGATGGAGCTGGTGGTCGACGTGGATACGGCAGAGGATATGGACCTGGTAGTGGAGCAGCTGGAGCAGCAGGAGAAGGTGGAAGAGGATATGGACCTGGTTATGGCGGAGAAGGAGCGTCAGCAGCAGCAGCTGCTGCTGGTGAAGGTGGAGAAGGAGGCTTAGGATACGGTGGAGAAGGCGGATCCGGTGCAGCAGCGGCAGCAGCAGCGGCTGATGGTTCTGGTGGAAGACGTGGATACGGCAGAGGATATGGACCTGGTAGCGGAGCAGGAGCAGCAGCTGCTGGTGCAGCAGGAGAAGCAGCGGCAGCAGCAGCGGCTGATGGTTCTGGTGGAAGACGTGGATACGGCAGAGGATATGGACCTGGTAGCGGAGCAGGAGCAGCAGCTGCTGGTGCAGCAGGAGAAGGTGGAAGAGGATATGGTCCTGGATATGGAGGAGAAGGAGCCGCAGCAGCTGCAGCAGCAGCTGGTGGAAGAAGAGGTCCCGTAGGTTATGGTGGTAGTTCGAGTGCCTCTGCTGCAGAAGTTATTAGTAATCTTGCTCCTTCCATTCCCAGAGTTACATCAGTTACGACTGATCTGGTTTCCGGTGGTGCTTTGAACGTTGCTGCGTTACCTGGAATTATATCTGGTGGCATCAGTGAAATTTCATCTGGTTCTTCTGGAGTTTCTGAGTGTGAAATAAGTAGTCAAGTCTTATATGATATTATTGTTAGTTTGTTTCACATTTTAAGATACTCAAATGTTGGTGAGGTTGATTTCAACACCATTGGAGAAACTTCACGCTATCTTTCTAGTGTAATTGGTGGTTATTAGTTTTTGGATATCTTCTGAAGTATTATCAGAAAATATTAATTCGTATGATTTGTGAAATTCGAGAATCAATAAAATATTTGCATTAGACTTTGTGTTTTTGTTTTATCTTTACAATATTCTTTTATCTTTTTTGAGATTTTAAAATGTATTATTAATAAATAATGTTTTTTTTTCCAATAACCTTATTATTTAGGCAGTAACTTTTATGTTATTCAGTATTTCAGTCCTACATAAAAATTTAAGATTAATAAATTTTTTTTCTAACATTCTGAAATTACCTATTTATTTATTAATTAAATTAATGCGGGTAATTTGATACCTGAAATTCATCTTTTTATTGCTGTTGGACAGTGCATTCTGATTTTTTTTTAAATATACAGTTTAAGAAATTTTGATTTGGATAAAATTCTTGAAAATTTTTCTACTAAAGTGGATTAAAAATGTGTTCTGTAATATTATTTAAGAGTCTCAATCAGTTTAAGATATTAAAATTGCTACTGGCCATTGTTCGAAGATATTTACAATGCTTCAAAGATATTTTTTCTCTAAAATTAAAAACATAAGAAAAGTATATAATTTAAAATATTATTTACTAATTATATTAATAAAAAAACGAGAAATGTAACTCGCGAAATTTTTTAAAAATTTGTATTTCCTATGCCTTTAAATTAAATTTTTTTTTTATGATACCTATCAATAACCAAGTCATATAAACGATCCGAAAATGGCCTGTCTTAATATTCATATACCTATTTTTAATATAAATTTGTCGACATATCGAGTTTTATTTGAAAAAATAAGAATTGTTTGCTTCAAATGTTGTAGTATACCAGTTGAAGTACCCAGTCTTTTGCGCTGGGGAAATGAAAAACTCAGCAATCCAGCTAGCATGCATAAATTATTTTTAATGGGGCCGCATTTCAACATGGTTCAAAATAACATAGCGGAATTTTTTTAAAAATTTAAATTATGACCCAGTTTTAATAATCTTTTTGTTAATTTTTATTCAACATCAAATTATCCTAGAACGTTAGTATAATTATTTAGTTTAGATATATCCAACTTTTGTGCATCTTAGAGTACATTCTAGAATATAGGTGGAGCAGTGGGTACATTTATTTTTCAAGGTAAAATTTTTTGCATTTATTGGGGTTCATTTATTTTTCACGGATACACATATATGTTGTATCAAAAACCGATTTTAAGTTCTATGATGCTCTTTTCAAGAGTGGTAATGTGTTTTTACTTTCTGTAATGTATTCCAGAAGTTCTCATCTGATATTTTAGGCATAAGATAATGTCATTTTGAAGATCCACAAATCACTAACTCCAGTTCTTTCGTCCTTGCACGACTAAACTCTGCAACGTATTTCGGTTACGTTCACTTAGCAAGTAAAATGATTGATGAAAAAAGTGATAAGTGGTTCGATAATATTAAAATTCTGACCTTTGTTTTATCTTGAAGTAATTGAAGCTTAATTAAAAAAGGACAAGTCAATTTTATCTTTACTTACAATTTTTTCCTATTTGCGAAGTGCACAAGGTAATTCATCTATAGATGTGATAACCACAAAAACAGTTTAATTTTTAGCGACATAATATATCCTATAATTAAATCTTAATGCTTGTTTTTTGCAGTTCCTATTTTAAATAATAATTCATTTTCTCTATTATGACCCAGAAAGCTTAAATCCATTAGCCGCAGAAAGTCCGTTAGTTCAGCAAAGCTTTGATTTTAAGGTTATAAAAATAACTTTTTTATTTCTTCAATTAAATTTACAAATTTTGCAAGAACTTACTTGTAATGATCTAACGTATTTCAGTATGCAGAATGAGATCAGAATCTTCTGGAATTTTGTAGTAAGGCCTTGAAAAAGGAGCGTTGCAAAGGGTCTGCACTAAAGCTATTTTTGTAATTATTTTCATGACATATTCAAAAAGTAATATTCTACCAAGCAGAGCATCGTGGTGAATGATACAGTGATGTGACGTAAAGTTTGGAAATAATTTGCCTTTATTGCAGAGGACAATAAATCCATTAATTTTGCCAACTACTGCTGGTGCTCCATAAATAGATATCATCGATACTTTTTGCAGAGGCATACCTATCGATTTTGCATATATTGTAAATATGCTGTTGATGTCCGTAACTCTTATGTTCGTCCTTTCAACGGCAATATTTTCAATTGTTCTTCTTTTACAGTTAAGTTACTAAATCACATTATCTCATGATAACTATGCGATGTTTGATATATCTATAGACACGCCCAATTGTAGTGAGATTCGGCTACATATTTCCAAGTCACTCTCTAACTGATTTTACATGTTTTTTGAAATTCTTCTTGTAGCGGTCTTCAAGTCTTGTATTTCCGACATAATCTCACATTTACTAGAAACTTCTTTAAATAAGCAATCGGTATCAAAGCGTCTTTTAACAATTCACCATTTTGAAAATGATTTTTCTTTATTTAGAGGCATGCGAGAAATGAAAGAATCATCAACGGCAGTCTTACATTTTCCCATATGCTTAGTGAAAACTGGCTGTTGGATAGACAGATTTGATTTCATCTGATTTATTATTTCTTTTATTTCAGATTTAAGCGACATGAATTGTCTGAAAATGATGCTCTACATTATATTTTTTCGACACTGCAACTTATTGCCGCACAACAAACAAACACATTCATCCTGAAAATAGTCGGAACAATATGATTCATCCCAGTCAGAATTAAAATTCTTTGTCTTTTTCTTGATTCATTTTAGGATTAAAATATCAAATTACATTAAAACAACGAAGTAGAAGACACGGACAATAAAGCAGGAGACAAGCTAAAAATATGAACATATAACTAGCACTAGTTATAAAACACAGCATTTAAAGGAATACCTATTAAATAGAGATTCCCATTCGCAGATAACATCATAACGCAGAATAAATAATTACGCTCTGCGTATGGTGCAATCTGAGAACAGTCGTTATTACATTGACTTGATTGTCAAATAAACACACATTTTAATGTGTATACATCTGACAATTTTTAAATTTTAACACAAATAACTGTGACAAAATGATTGGGACACCGATACCAAATTTTCAAACAGGGAAAATTCTAATCATACCAGGATGTCTGGTAAGCTTTGCAAAAAGGTAAAAATTTAATTATAAACTTAATTTTTTTCTCACAAATACTCAAATATATTTACTAATTATGAAACATTACGTAACACATTTCATTGAAAACTGAAATAAATCATTTTTTATGGCGATTGCTCAACAGAGGGCACACATAAAATGGTCCCTGCTGGCATAAGGGACCCCGATTTAGTTGATAACAGAGACAATATAAATTTGTACTCAATGAGGGATAAGTCTATAGTTCCCAGTTAGCGGTAGAGATTATGACCAAAATATCTGTTCTTGTTAGAAATAAGCATGCATAA
Source organism: Nephila pilipes (assembly GCA_019974015.1). Taxonomy (NCBI): domain Eukaryota; kingdom Metazoa; phylum Arthropoda; class Arachnida; order Araneae; family Nephilidae; genus Nephila; species Nephila pilipes. The sequence continues at coordinate 66,918 of BMAW01132851.1, forward strand.
GAGTCTCATAAGTCCACGGTTAATCGAGAGCCTTAAATAAAAATTAAGAATTTGGATCGAGCTTCCTCCAAACCAGAACTAGACAACTGGTTTTGGAAAGGGTCTGTGAAAATTTTGAATAATGGCAGGAGCAAGGAATATATATGGTTATTCAAAATAATTTATCCGATTTCGAAATTAAGTAATTGACACACAATGATAAGTAATGCATGAATGGAAAAGAAAATATTTAAGTTTTTTTTTTTTTTACCAGTGTTCAATATAACTTCCTTTAGTTGCTCGTATAATGTCTATTCGATATGTAAATTCCTGACAAACTCGTTGTAAAGTATCGGTGGCGATTGAATGTATGCTAAGGGAAAGCAGCAGAAATCCGAAGTATATGTTTAAATAAATTTATGGGTAATGGTGGCGCATACACTTAATCTTTTACAAACTCCTAAAAGACGGAATCGCTTGAGATATCGAGTGATTAGACATGGAAATGGCATTTTAGGTGACTTAAGATCCACTGCGACCGATCCAACTGTGAAGCAGTTCCTTGAAAGCTTCTAAAACAAATATTGTGGAATAGTTCAAGAAGAACACGCGAGGGCCATCTATTTTTCACATTATAAGACTTCCATAATTTTCCTTCGTACTCATGTATTACTTATCATTCTATGTCTTTTATTTTTGAAGATATGGAATTTTGAAATCGGATGAATCATTTTAGAAAAAATTTAGGAAAAAAAATACGAATATAAAGAATAACTGAAAAATAATAAGACAAATGCAATATAAACAATAATAAGGAGGATTAATGTTCTGAAAAGTTATCTCTAGTAATTTCGAGAAAAAAAAGTTGTCCTAAAACCCCCAAAATTAAACTCTACAGAATACGCATTTTTGGAATAATTATAATTTAATTCTATGAGTAATTAGTAACTGTAAAAATAAATTGTGAAAGTATTAATGTGGAATCTAAAAATTTTCTGGAATAAAAAGCGATGATAAATGTCTTTCTGTTTGACGTACAGATTTTCAGCACAAAGGGCATTAGAACAACCAACGTGAAGTTATCCGAGGGAGAAGCAAGGATTTTTCCGATCCTGTCAAACGATTTCAAATTTATTTTTGAAATTTATTGATGCTAATGTTGTTACAAAAATACATAAACAATAAATATCAATAATATGTACACTTGAAGCTTTCGTTTGGAGAATTGAGTAAAACAATTGTTGAATAAAGTAATTTTTTTTTAGAATTGTGAGTTACTTTTTGATTTGGAGTTAAATATATTCTTACTTTTTATCATTTTTCTGTTTTTTTCCTAGTAGTTGAATCAGGGTCTTGAGTTACTTTTTTAATTTTTATTTTATTGAAAACAATTGGAGAAATTTATTTGAAAATATCCCTTTAATTTTAAAGTGTGGTATATAAACGGCGAAAAGTTGTACTGTTAAGAACTATCTTTTTTTAAAGGATATTTAAAAATGCTATAAAATTACTTAATTATTTCCGAGAATAATGCTGATTATATTTTGGTCTTTGATATATAGACAAATTAGTTGATGATGGAAATTAGTTCTATTGAGACGAAGCGTAAAATACTCATTGACCGAACTTATAAAAGTAACAGGAAAATTTCTAAAAATCATTAATTATAGAAAAAAATTCATTGTTTAAAAATAAAGAAATGTGAATAAAATAACAATCACTGACGTTTTTAAATGAAGCTCAAACTAATAAAATGTATTATTAATAAATACAAAGATTGCAATTCAATGAAACTTATAAAATTAAATGTAATATTGAGTAAAAGAAAAAAATGGAAATTTGAAAACAAATTAAATAGAACACTAAGGAAGAATGATGCATTAAGCATGAGACTTCGGGTTTTTTGTGATTTTTACTTCTCTAACCTCGGAACTAAGTATCTTCTGCTGGGCTTTCCCAAATTGTTGTGCATTCTCGTGCTCTATCTCTCTTCGAGAAAGGTTTTCTTCCGGCGTGAGTACTATTGATGACTCCTTGATTGCCCTTAATAACTTCTGTTGCGGACTTCTTGACTTAGCAACCTTTGCTGGCTTTGATTGTCTGTTTAGTTTATCAGGCGTATTGGTATCTTGAGTCTTCTTTCGTTGTCCAATTACCTCTCAATCTCTCTTGGCGGGAAATGGAGTTTATAATGACGAAGAAAGGGCTTTTTTCCTTCCCAGCAGTAGTTGATGAGGTGCAACTCTCGTTGGTGGTGGTGTCGATCCATTGGAAAATGCTCTTTTAAAAAACCTATTCTTATCGGTAATCCACTATTGTTTATCGTCTGCCGATTTCCTTTGGCGACACTTTTTCAGGGGTCTAACAGTAGTACTCGAGGATGATGTTAGTTTTTTCGTATGTAGCACTCAATGATTTATTCAAGGGTTTTATTTTGACTGAATTGACTGCGTTCTGTGGTTCCTCGACTGATTATCATTACGCGTACATCCTGTTGTGATACCGTGACCTTCACTAGGACTAAATTGTCCGCTCGAACCTATCATCGTATATAACTTCATTCTTCTGATGGTATAATCTAATCTGACCATATTGACTGTCATTTCCCGCTCTTGTTTCCAAATAGCTACATGGTTTATGAATACTCGAACCACCGTAAAAGGCCCCTCAAAATTGGATTGAAACTTCTCAACCTCTTAGTTCTTTCTGAGTTAATTGGATGCGATTGTACTAACACCTGATCATTTACCTTCATCTGTTAATCACGTCTTTTCTTATTGTAGTACCGAGTTTGTTTACTTTGTTGCATCCTTATTCTCTGCCGAACCTCAGACAGGAGTGGGTTCGAGTATTGAGGCTCTAACTTCATACACGAGCTGTTGAATAAATCGGTCTCAAGGAATATGATTGGATTGCACATAAATAGCTATCATCTGTACAAGATTGCGATTCATTCTCTCAAAGGAATTCGCCTGCGATTTGTACTCGTAATTATTTTTATGTGTTCGATGCTCAAGGTGCGACATAGTTCCTCAAAAACATCGGAAATGAATTGCCGGTCATCATCACTAACTACCTTAATTGTAGCTCCATATTTAAATATATATATTTTTTAAAAAGGGCCATTGCGATTATTTTCGCTGACGCTTTACGTAATGGGATTAATTCAATCCATTTAGAAAATTTATCTGTGATTACCAAAAGAAAATGAGGCTTATCAGGTTTCAAGGCTGGATATGGTCCTGATAAATCTAGAGAAATGTGTTCGCTTGGGTAATTAGCCTCCGTAGATATTAATTGTCCGGTTGGAAACACGCTTTTATAAATATGACTCTGACATGTGTCTCATTTTGAAACATATTCCTCTATGAATTTTTGTATTTGAGGAAAATAGCACGCTTCTTTGCTTCAAGTAAAAGTTTTTCTTATACTAAAATGATTTGTCAATAGATTATCGTGAAATTCTTTCAAAACAGATTTTCACAAAGATTGTGGAAGGTAAGCTCGAAGTTCGTGTTCAGAAGTTAGATACTTGGAATAAAAATGAATTTCATCAAGAAGTGTAAAGTTTGGGGATTAATTTTCTCATATATTGCCGCATTTATTGTAATACCTTCCGGGTTTTCTAGATATAAATAAATATGTCCTAGCTCTGGTTCTTGCCTTTTTTCACTTTTCAATTGACAATTGATCTATTGAAGTTAAAACTTGTGAATTAATAATGGCGCAAGCGATGTTATTAATTATTATAGCAGGCTTATCACAAGGATTTCTGGATAACACACTTGCCACCACGTTATTCCTCGGTTTCAATATTACATTCCACTAATTTTAGCGCCCAACTAATAATTTTGCTTGAAAGATTATTTCCATTTGTTAATTTGGTCAATGCTGAGTGATCCGTTATTACTTTCGTCGGACAATGACCAAAATATGAACAAACTTTTTGTAGTGCTCAAATTACCATTAAACTTTCTCTTTCTATAACAGTATAATTCCTTTCAATTGTACTTAAAGTAAGTGATGCATTTGCAAAGGATTTTTCTCTTTGGGTAAGCATCGCACCTATAACGATTGCACTAGCATCTGTGTGCAATTCAATGGGTGAATTCAAATCTGGTAATTGCAATACAGGATCCGTAGTTAAGGTAAATTTTAGTGTATCGAAAGCTTTTTGGGCCTCCGGAGTCCATTGGAATTTTATGTTTTTACACTTAAGCACAATAATGGCTGCTATAACTCTTCATAATTCCAAATAAACTTCTAATACCAGCCCGTCATCCCTAAAAATTATGAAATTTAGAGTTCATTCTTCGGGGTTGGTATCTCCGGGACCACCTTAATTTTGTTAGGATCGGTATGCATCATATTCCTATTAATGATAACTCCTAAGTATTTCAACACCTTCCTGGCAAAAATGCCATTTCTGAACATTTAAAATCAATCCAGTATCCAGCAACAGTTGAAATACCACCACTAGATGCTGGATGTGATCAGTAAATGACTTATGTGCAATGATAACGTCATCACCCATATACATAAGAAATACCTCAATCAGCATAAAAAAAATTTCCCAATCAGCGGCTTTAGTATGATATCCATCGCTCGTTGATAAGTAGATGCACTAGTTACCTGATAACCTGAAAGGCATTCATATAAAGGCATACGTACCATTCTTGATCACAACGCAGTTTGGGGGATGTCTGCTGAATTGACTGCCAATGGAAAATATCCGGACTTATGATCCAAAGGGGACATGATGTAACTTTTTGGAATATTCATTAAATGGTATTTAGGATACCTAGGCATGGCGTAATGAGTTTCTTATAGTCTAATATGTAAGTTACAGGTGAATCGGTGGGCTTACCAATATTTTTTCTACATAATACTATTGGCGATGCATATGTCCCCGAAATTAGAGTAGAGAAAGTCACGAATAGCCCAACATCACAAGGTAAACATATGAGTACTAGCATCACAGTGTCCATGCCAAAGCTTACATCACTAGTCTTAATGCTTTTAACTTTTCTTTCATACTGCTCTCCGAATGTACTAAAAAGTTGCCCATTGCTAAAATTCTGCTAGCGGTAACATAAGAGTTCAAAGACTGAGCTGTAGGACTTGTGGTAATTATATAAACCTCACTAGATGGATAGCTGTTCTCCTCATTCATGTTAGTAAATCTCTCAAACCTTCTCCAATCGCTGATGATGTAATTGACGTCAGCCTACCGAATACGAAAGCTGAATTGGATGTTACCGTAAGAAATGGAAGTGGAAAGACAGAGACATCGCCATTAAATGAGGATTTCTCGGCAAGGGAATGTATGGATTGCATAATTTCAAAAGCTCAATGACTTGTTTCATCATTTAGTACAAAGCTCCTTAAACAACAGAAAAATCTGTCTAATCTCGTTCAATACTATCACAAAAATACATTAAACTATTTACAAATAATATGCAAGCCAATTAAGCTTAAGACACACACACACACACACACACACACACACACACACACCTGTTAAGCAGTAAGAACAGAACATTTCATAACAAAAACTATCAGAAATAAGAAATATTTAATAAATCTCAAGCAGCATTCAACTGAAATAGCCCTCGTATTGCTTCTAATGTGACATTAAGAAAATGAACCAACAAACTTTAAACTGAAAAATATCAATAAAATTCCAAACATAATAATATGAAACCAGTTTAGATTATATAATCATAAAATCATTGCAAATCAACAGCATGAAAGCGAATTTAGCTTATAAATCCATAAAAATGCTTAGAATTAAGATTATTTCATTCAAATGATCTGTACTGTAATAAGTAATCAGTAAATGATACATATTAGGGAGTTTGAGACCAAAAAGAAACTAGAACATCAAAATTAATAGCATTAAAAATGTTTTTTCCAAAAAAGATAGCCTTAAACTGAATATATCAATTACATGTAAATCAGAACAATATGCAAGTGAATTTAGCTTAAAAATATCAAAAATATGCAAATTAATTTAGCTAAGAATTCATAAACCACAATAATCAATTACATGCAAAACAATTTAGCTTAGAAATCATAATGTCACCATCAAATCTTAAGAACCAGTTCAGTTTGTAAAGGATTGTCAAATTAAAGATAAATAATATTTATTATATTATAGTCAGCCTAAAACTAGAAAAGAAATTAGATAATTAAAAGTAAAAAAAAAGTTTGAAAAAACAGTAATAAATGATAAATATATCTCAAAGGCAACCTTGAAATGAAAAATATCACTATTATGCAAACTACAATAACATTCAAGCTAATTTTAGTTTAAAATATCAAAAATATGCAAACCAATTAAATTCAAGGTTCCTTAACCCACCGTTAAATATTAAAAGAGTAGCACAGTTCAGTAACCAATAACTAATGTATAACGGGTAGCTTAAAGCAGAGAAAGATACTATTACATGAACAGAAATTTAAGTAAAATTTTTTTAAAAAAAGATATAAAATAGGATTAGCTTTAATGCAAACACCATGATCAGTAGTCCAGAGACAGAACATAACATTGGTTAAAATCGAGTTTTTTGAATATGGGTTTTCTTTCGAACTTCACACTTTGTGTAATATAATTTTTTATAGCTTAGATTTTAAGAAAAAGAGAGAACGTTGAGTCAAATTGAATTTAATAATCAATAATTAACAAAATAGAATTAAAGCAATGAGCCCTTCACCTTGACAAAGTATTTGGCGACTTGGCGAGAAACTTGACCTAAAATTTAATTCTTTAAATAATTAGTTTTAATCAATTAATTTTTTTATTGTAATTAAATTATCGTATTGTCATCCAAAACAATTGTGTGTAGAAAATTTCAGCACAGGTGAGCTCTTTAAAATGGGAGAAAAAAGCTTTTAAAATTTTGATCCAGACATACAATCATTGTTGGAGTACCCACAAATACACGCACCCTATTAAGAACTGTATACTTTTCCAGTAGAAACCACGTGACTCCTGCCAGAGGACGCAGTTGATTGGAGTGAGCAGTGTAAAAACTGAACGAACTTTGATTAGGACGAGAGAACGCTTTTTGCTCTACTATGTAACCTGTGATGTGTCTTATAGTGATGTGTAATTGTTATAGTTTTTTATTTAATGTCAATACATATTTTTATTTAGAACAGAGTTCAGTTATTTTATGTGTTCAATTTTTCTAACGGAATTTTGTTACAACAAAACGAAATTTAAAAAGCACCAGCCCCCCGGAATGACAGAAAAGATATGTCAAATTTTGATATTCTTTACGAATAATTACATACCTAATCTGAATTAAAACGAGAAACTTATTTTAATTTTTTGTTTCTTAACACACTTTTATTTTGATATAGATGCTTCCAAACTGTTTTTCTTCACACCTGTAGAAATAACTGTTGGATTTGAATGTGATTTGAAAAATTGGCAATTCTGACCAATCTTTACAAAATGCATCTAAGAAATTAAATTTCATTTTGAACAGTGATTTCAATTTTATTCAACTGCGATGAATATTTCAAAAGTAGTTAAGAGAGAAGGAGAAGCCGTTTTCATTTGTTCGTTTTATTATTTTGTTTATAGCCTGTTGAAGTTGTCGCTGGATAGAGTACATTTCTTTCCCCATGCATGAAATCTGCAGGTCGTCAACATAAATAAGAGCTTTTACAGATGGAGGAATATTTGAAACTATATTATTTATTTTTATTATAAAAGTGTAACACTCAATACACTGCCCTGTGGAATCCCTTCTTCTTGGATAAAAACATCAGATAAAGTCGATCCTACTTTAACTTTAAAAAATCTGTGGTCTAAAAAAATTTGAATGAAAGTTGGCAGGTTAACTCTTAAATTATAATCGTATAAATCTTTAAGAATTTCATATTTTCAAGTACGATCTTATGCCTTTTCCATGTCGAAAATATTGGAGACAAGATGTTTATTTTGGACGAAGGCATCCCTTAATTGAGTTTCCAAAGCGATTAGGTTGTCAACAGTAAACCTGTTTCGTCTGAAGCCGCTTTGGAATGGAGAAAACATGAAATTTTTTTCCAAGATGAACATGAGTCTGGAAGTTCACCATTTTTTCCCATGATTTTGCTCAAGCAATTAGTGAGGGCTATAGGTCTGTAATTTGTCGGGTCTGTAGGAACTTTACCTGGTTTTAAAATAGAGATTATAGTAGCAATTTTCCATTAATGAGGAAATCAGCGTCCTTTCCAAATTATATTATAAAACATTAAAATATGTTTTAATGAGTTATGTAACAAATGTTTTATGAGGGTATAGGTAATGTTATCTGGTCCTGGAGATGAATTATGTGCATGATCAAGAGCATTTTGTATTTCATGAATATTAAAATCAGTGTTATACCGTAAATTGTAACGAGTCATAAAATTGATTTTTTTTTTCTTCTTTTCGGCTGTAGTTTTAAGTCTTTTAAAGCTCGCAGAACAATTCTTTGAACTAGAAGTATTTGAGAGTGGGAGGGCTAATGTATTGGCTATGTCTTTTGAAGATGAAATTATCTGGTTGTTAAGTTCCAAAATTGGATTCTGACTTTTAGTAAAAACTGCAGAGACTTGTTTAAACCTGTTCCACAACTGTTTACTTGTTATGCTACTATTTATACTTTCCACGTATTTATGTCAGGAGTCTCTCTGGCTTATGCGTCGTATTTTTCTAAAAATTGCTTTGTTTTTTTTTGTGAGGGTAGGATATCTCTTGAAAATATTCCATGACCTTCTCTGATTTTTTCATGCTATTTGGCAATCCTCATTCCACCATGGTTTTGATTGCTTTTTTGGTTTGTCAGAGGCTATTTTAATAGAAACATTGGCACTGTTATATAATAATTATATTAGTTATATCTTGCGCAACTTCCTCAATACTGTGAGAGCTTATGATTTCTTAAGTAATATTTGGCAATGGAGGAAAAAGTGGCCAGTTTGCGGTTTTATAAATATATCTATTGTATGATGCGGGGGGGGGGGTTGTATTCGGTTAGCACAATCCAATATAACTGGAAAGTGATCACTATTGTATAGGTATGTTTCTGTTTTGAAAATCCAAAATGGTAAAATTGAAGGAGAACATATTGCCAAATCTATTGAATGAAAAGTCTTTGTTGGTAAATGGAAGTAAACCGGCTGGTTATTGTTAAAAATACATAGGTTATTGTCAGAAATAAATATTTCTAATTGAGTACCTCTTTCGTTGTTTTTTTACTACCCCAAAGAGTGCTATGTCCATTTAGATCCCCGAGCAAAATAAATGGCACGGGGAGTTGATTGATGAGGTTGTTTAAATGCATAGTGTCAATGTGAGTGTTTGGAGGCTGATATAAAGTACAGGTTGTAATTAGAATATGGATATGAATTCTGATGGCTATGGTTTAAAGTGGAGTTTGTAATAAGACTGGAGTGCTCAGAAAAGTGTGGGATGTCAACAAAGTGACACTCCCACTTGCTTTTTGGGTAAGATTATCTCTTCTGAAAACACTATAATTACAGATATTTTCTATGTCTTGAGAGTTTAAGTATGTTTCATGAAGGGCGACTGCAATGAGATTATGTTTGTTTATTAAATCTTTTACGTCGTAAACTTTATTTCTATATCCTCGGCAATTCCACGAAACTAGAGAGCCATGGAATAGATAAGAAAGGGAAAGAAATAACTCTCTAAGTTAAAGATGATTCGGAAGAATCATCCGTCAACATGTCTTCTTCGTCTGATAAATAAACTTTAATTGCATCTTCGTCTAATTGAGATTCATCAATAACATTTTTCTTTTTTCTTTTTAACATTTTTCTTACATTTAGTGCAGATGGTGAATTATTTTTAGTAATGCGATTTCCTTACTCTAATATTTATTTTCGTTCTATTTAATGGTTTAGTTGCAGGGGTGTCTGAAGTTTTAGAAGATGAATTGATTGATGAAGTTCTAGTATTAATTTGCGGTTTTGATTTTACTGTTTGTGTTCGATTCGGATGGGTAATTGTAGCTGGTGAAGATTGGGTTTTATTTTCAGATTTCATTTTGCTAGTGGAGAGTCTAATTATAGAAGTCACAGTCGCGGCTCAACTGCATGACAGTGAGCTTCTTCTATTGCAATTGTTTGGATAGCAGTGTCTACAGTTTTTGGTCCTGGAGGGTTAGAGAACTGTTATGTTTTAATGCAGCTGCATATGATACGACATCTATAGGGGTGCGTTAGTTTACTATTTTGCGAGCTTCTGGGAATGATAAGTTTCGATTTATTTTTATTGATTGAATTTCTTTCACTGTGATTCTTCAGGGGCATTTCCGAGAGTAGGCTGGGTGGTCACCTTTGCAATTTGGACGCATAGGATCCGAATTGCATTCTCCGCTTTCGTGCTCTGTGATGGAACACCGCGCACAGGTCTATTGACCACGACAAGCTGGTACTGAAAGCCCAATCCTTTGGCATTTAAAGCAGTGCAAAGGATTGGGTATATAAGGTCTGATTGGGCAGATCTAGTATGCTATCTTGATGGATTTCGGGAGAGTAGGGCTATTGAAGGTGAGTATTAAGTGTTTTGTATTTATTACTTGACCATCCCGACGGATTATAATTCGTCGGAGGGCACTTACATTTTGTTCTTTTATAGATTCTAAAATGTCATTTTCTATGTCGTTCAGATGTTTCGGTTCTGATATTACGCCACGTGATGAATTTAAGGAGTAATGAGGTGAAACTAACTGGGTTATTACCTATATATTTTAAATTTAGTATCATTTCCGCTTGTTTATAATTACACACTTCAACTAATATATATCCAGCATTTTATTGTTTTTTTTTTATAGTTTTAACATCTCCAACTATTCCTATTATTGTTTTATGTATAAGGATTGCTGAAGTGTTTTTAAATGATCCATCTATTTTTTTTTATTATAAAAAATCTATTTTTATCTTTGTTTATTAAAGGTTTATTTGCATTATTTTTCAATCGTTGCTCCAACTCAATTGATGGAGAGGAGGATGGATTAAGACCTCCATCAAGGGGGTGTTACATTCATTCCAGTGCTCCTCCATCCATCTAGGAGCCCAACAAGGAGAGGCAGCCCGCCGGTCATCTGACGATCGCCAGGCACGGCACTTACCTCAGAGGTCGCACTGGAGTATAGTATTACAGCTTCGGGGTGGGATCCGTCAGTTCACCCGAGGCACCCCTAACTGCAATACTAACCCTACAGCAAAGTCGTTGGGGTTCGTAAGGAGCCCTTCATAAACAATCACTAGCCGATTGACAAGAGCGGGCTCACTCCTGCCTCCTGTCTACGGAGAAGCATGGGCCAAAGGGAACGCTACAGGATCCCCAGACTCCACTTTCCCCCGGCACGGGTCGCCGCACACGGCAAACATGAGGGTCAGGTCAAGAAAGAAAAACTTGGATCTGTCGTTGATGTAACGAAATGAAAATTTTATTTTTAAAGTCTCAACTGAATAGATATAAAAGTAAATACAGAAAGTAAAGAAACCAAACGTAACGAACATAAAATAACCGCAAAATCAACCTCAAACAGAAATAAATAAAAAAACAAACAAACTTCATTCAAAATCTGCAAATAAAAATTTAACCAAACAAAGATTTTTTTTTATCTTTCTTTCTTTTACTTATTTTTCCACTTGGGTATCTCGGGTACGTGGTCTCCCGTACTCACCCGAAGATGAGCCCTGAAAGGAAAAAAGGAAAAAGAGATGCCAATTTGACAAGAAGGAGGGTCGAAAACAAGAGAAGGATCGCTAGGGTATCCCGGGGGCGCGTCACTCGTGTTTACCAAAGACATTAAACCCCACGAGCAAAAAAAGATCGCTCAGGTCCCTCGAGTTCGTGAAGCCCGTACTTACCTGAAGTAGGTAAGACCCTGAGGGCAAATGTAGTTGGAAGGCAGTAATGCTAATTCCCGTGGCTCTGCTTCCATAATGTCATATCTATGTTAACTTTTAGCAGTTTAGCCAATTAGATGTCAGAGTGACTATAAAAAGGAAGGAGATGTGATCCACATTTAAAACAAAATATATTATTTAATATTTAAAAAAAAGCAGGAGTGGTGTTTGAACCACAGAAAATATAAATTAGTGGTTTGTGAACCACACTAAATTGATATTTAGACATGGCCATAATAAAAATGTTGCTTTCTTTTTTACCTTTTTTACCCATCTCTATCAAAGATGTAAAAGGAAATGAGTAAAAAACCATGAGTAAAATTAAATTCACAGAAGACTGGTCCTTGAGCTTGTAAAAACTATGTTAATACACAAATTTGAAATTCAATTCTATCAAACTTCTACAAGTGCCTCGCACTTGACCATATTGCTTTCATTTGGGACCAGACTGATCAGGAGCATAAGTAATGATATAATTGTAATTTTTACCATAAGGCTCCTGTCTATCGGCAATTTTGATTTAGTGGATGTAATGTTAATCCTATGGAATTTCGACTACCGTTCTCAAATCGTTACTATTTGAATGCTATAAAGTGAATCTGAAAAAGCATAAAAATAATAAAGGCCTCTGTGGAATCAAATTTTTCTCCAATTTTCAAAAATATTTTTACCCCTATTTTAATGACTCTTTTGTGAATTTCAGGTCTTTCAAAGTATTTTAAAATATTTTTAAAAATCGGAGAAAAATTTAATTCCGCAGAAGCGTTCATTATTTTTTTGTTCTTTCAGATGTCCTTTATGGCATTCAAATGGATCAAATAGCAAATATTTGAGAACCGTAGTCGAAATTCATAGGATTAATATTACGTTCACGAAATCAAAATGGCCGGTAGACGGGAGGCTGTGACGTCATGGCTCGCATACAATATTTTTTTGTTTGTTACTTTATTCATGGAAATGTTATACGCTACTTGATTGACGTCATTTCCCCTTGCAACAGCGGAAATTGTTACGCTGCTCGCCCAGACGCCAGACAGTTTCGCAGACGAGACGTTGTCTTTAGCGAGAGCAGAGCTCTGTAGTTGAATGCTGGTGTATTCATATATGAGTGATATGAAGATGTTAATAAATGATTTTGGATTTAAAAATTGATGCCTCGATATATTATTTTTTGCCACTACTCCACAAGGCTTAACCCTAACACTCGTGAATCAATTTTATATTTTGAAGTGTATAATATAGTCTTAATTTTGAAGAATGGAAATTTCAGTTTATTTTCTAGTTCGTGTATTGGTTCCATCAATTTCATAATATGTATCAGAATATTTATTTAAATTTTAGAATGTTTATTTAATAATATTTTTGTAAGGATCACCAAATGGAGCATTTAATTTACATGTGTTTGTGTAATGAAATTCTTCATAAATTACAATGTCACTAGGTTTAAATTCTGCATCGACAAACCTTGCATCATAGTGAATTTTATTTATCTTATGATTTTCAATAGTTCTCTTGTATTCCAGTTTACGAGCTTCTTCAACTGGAGGATAGTCGGAATCTTGCTGTGAAGAGATTTAAAATTAAAGGATATTCAAAGGAGTAAAGTACCAAACATTTACTATAAGGAGAACATTTAGTTAGAGAAAGAGGAATTTTATTACATCCATCAATTGCATCAATTAAAATTTTAGCCCAAGATATTTTGGATTTATATTTACTTTACATAATAAACTAGAAATTAGGGATTGATTGACTTTTTTCATTAGACTGAAAATGATGAAAAGTTGTAAGCAAAGGTTTAACGTTATAATTTCTTGAAATGTTTACATTTTGAAGCAGTAAAAGAGTCATATCTATCGAATATTAATTTTTGAGGAGTTTGTACTTGGAATACTTGCTGTATAAATAATCTGTATAAGCTTTTGTAGTTTCACTTTTCAATGCAAGAGCCCATTCATATTCGGAGGCATGATCTGTGTATCACTGTAAATTTTTTTTCGTGGAATTGTATACACACACACACACACACATATATATATATATATATATATATATATATATACACACACACACACATATATATATATATATATATATATATATATTTATATCTAAAACTGTATCAATTGAAATGCATTCAAATGGTTAATCAGTTGGAGGAATAACTTGTAATAACTGACATCTTTTTGTTTACTTTTTTTTTATTAACTTGACATACGTTAACAATGTTATACAAAATTTGAAATATCTTGTCTAATACCAGGACAATTATATGCACGTGTAATTAAATGAAAAAAATTTTGAACTCTGGGATGACCAAGTTTATGATGAGCAATTTCTTATACTTTTAACCTTAATGACATAGATTCTACAATTTAACACAAATTTTTCTTTTCAAATCTATAACATCATAAACTTTTTAATATTTACTATTATTAATATTTTCATCTTTTTGATGAGTTTTTATTTATTCAACACTTAATTAAACGAGCAAGTGTGCTGGTTGTAATATGAAACAAGATGCCTCTATAACATATCAGCTTCAACACAATAGTAGTCCTCTCTTGATATTTTTCATAATCAAACATATTTAATTTTAATGAACATCGGAATAATTTGTCCCTTAAATTTTTAATATTTTTAAGTGCTGCATGATCTGTATGAATTACAAATTTTTGTCCTTGTAAAGAGAAAGTGTCTAATAATTGAACTATTGCCAAACATTCAAATTCTGCTATAACATAATTTTTTTCTTAATGTCTTAAACTTCTAGAATAATATGCGACTGAAAGTAAATTATTTGAAACATCTGAATATTTCAAAATACATCCAATACGAGTTTGGGAAGTATCAATGAACAAAGGAATAGGTACACTAAGTTGATATAAACTGCTGTTTGTAGAAAATGCAACACCATGAAGGAATCATCAGAATCAAATGAAATTCGCAGCAAATGTCAATTATAGGATATTATGCAAATTAATAAAGTTTCAGAGCCATCGCGCGTGCGCGGCGCGCGCAGTGCCCTCTGAATTGATGCTGAAAGCGTATAAATAAAGTGCTGTAGCGGGACGTTGAAAAAAGTCTATGATTATTTGTTAGTGGCAAACGTTTAGTGAGACCTGAGTATGCCTCCACGACGGAAGAATAAGAAATTCAAGCAACTTACGGAGTTTGAACGAGGGAGGATAATCGGCCTTCGAGAAGGAGGATTTTCCTATCGCGCAATAGCAGCTCGTATGCAGCGGAACAGTTCCACAGTGATGCGAGTTTGGAAGCAGTGGACCGACGAGCACCGAACAACTCGAAAAACAGGCACTGGACGACAGAAGGTGACGTCAGAGCGCGATGATCGACACCTGCTCCGCATGGCGGTGAATGATCGCACAGCTTCCTCCAGGCAGCTGGCAGCACGTTGGTTTACTGCTACAGGTGTACAATTGTCGGCTTCGTCAATTCGTCGTCGTCTGCTGCGCCGTGGATTGCGTGCAAGGGTGCCTTTATACAGGATTCCCCTCACGGCGAATCATCGACGGCTGCGTCGGCAGTGGGCTCTTGAGCACAGAGACAGGCGAGCTGATTGGCACCAAGTTGTCTTTTCAGATGAATCACGCTTCAATTTGTGGACCCATGATGGCCGTGTTCGTGTTAGACGTTATGCCGGTCAACGCTGCCTTCCTGAGTGTATTATTGAACGACATAGTGGTCGAACACCCGGAGTTATGGTCTGGGGTGCGATTTCGTATCATGGACGATCCAATTTGATACGAATTGAGGGTAATCTCAATAGCAACAGGTACGTCCGTGAAGTGCTACAGCCCGAAGTCGTTCCTTCCTTCAAGGCATCCCTGGAGCTATCTTTCAGCAGGATAATGCACGCCCACATGTTGCGCGGACTGTTCGAGACTTCTGTTCAGCACAACGCATGCAACTTCTTCCTTGGCCTGCTTATTCACCGGATATGTCGCCTATTGAGCACGTGTGGGATATGGTTGGTCGGCGTCTCGCTCGTGATCCGCGTCCTGCAGTTTCCAAAGACGAACTTTGGTTGCGCATACAAGCGATATGGAATTCTCTTCCTCAAGCAGATATTCAACATCTGTTTGACTCCATGCCACGTCGTATAGCAGCACTTATTGCAGCGCATGGTGGCTGCACCAAATACTGATTTCAAACGCTTAATTTGTTTCTTTTGTTTTGAAAATTTCATCATTTATTTGTATCAGTACAAGTCGTTTCTGCATTAAATTTCATTTGATTCTGATGATTCTTTCATGGTGTTGCATTTTCTACAAACAGCAGTATATTTGTAACACAGGCTTAGTAATTAGAGCTTCTTTAAATTTTTCATAAGGTTCTTGACATTTTTCAGTCCATTACCAGGGAACATTTATTTGAATAAATTGTTTAAAAGATGTCTATGACTGGCATAATTTTTTTATAAATTAGTGATGCACATTAAATGAACCCAAAAATATTTGCAATTCTTTTACATTTTTTTAAGATTTTAATTTTTAGATGCTTTGAACATTTGGATTATCTGGAGTAATCTGACCTAATTTTATTTTATAACCCAAGAAATGAATTTGATTTCTAACAAAACTACATTTTGATTCCTTTAATCAATCTTTTCTTTACTGTAAATTTCAAATATTCTTTGCAAAAATGCATTGCGTATTCTTCTTCAGAAAAGGAGAAGAATATCAAATAATTAAAGTAATTTCGAGCAAAATCAGCTCTTTATTTATCCAAAATTCTTCAATTGGTCCTATTGAATATTGCATTGGCATTTTTAAGGCCAAAAAGTAATCTTAACTATTCAAATAAAACAAAGATTGTTATAAAAGCTAATTTTTCAATATCCTCATTATGAATTATAATGTGTCAATATCCTGCGTCAAATGCTCTCTCTAGAAATTTTTTTTTGCATCACTTAATTTGTCCAATAAAATATTAATTCCGGGTGATAGCTCTACTTCAGTTTTGCTTACTGAACTTAAGCATTTAAAATCAATACATAATTGTGTCCTTTTATTCTCAGATTTTTTCTATACTAAATTTACTGTGGCTGGATAAAGGCTATTACTTTTCACGAATAATGTCTGCTTGCAATAGCTCAATAAGTTATTTTTTAATTTTTAATTCGTCAGCTGTAGAAGATCTATATGATGTCTATGATATCAGTAGATATGAATACAATTCTCTGTACGTGGTGATTTCATGTTATTACACCTAACATCAGTTTTACTTTTAGCAAATATATGGTAATACTTTTGTATAACACATTGCTGATTGCATTATTTGCTTTACTCTTGTTTATATTTTCACTGGTTTAAAGTGATATTATCGTTACATATTGTTTATGTTTTTTTTTATTTACATTTAAGTTCGAATTTCCATTTAAACTAACCCTTAATCATGGATTAACAGTGATTTTAATTAACTTAGTATTTTTAAAATATAGTTATATTTACGTAGTCTATTATTAAGTGAAATATTCTACGTTCATTTAACCCTATCAAAACGCACGTAAATCAATTTTGACAACATACACATTGATGGTTTTACATATTTCATTTATATTTATGTTTAAAAGACATATTTTATAAGACTGTGTGTTGCTTCAGTTTGTTGTATGATGAGAGTTTTATTTATGAATTTTGTGTCTTTAGTCGGTATTATTTAAATAAATTCAGAGATATCAATAATTCCGACCCTGTATTGATTCCACACTCCAAATGATTAGAAAAATATTGTAATCGTTTGTTGTGATTATTTATGTGTTTTCTAGCTTTTACGTATCCAGATTTTCTCTTTTGTAATAGTCATACGAGTTTTTGTTTCGCAAATTAGGATTTTCATTTTAAGTTACATGTTGCTGGGTTCCATATTTTCATTTATTTTTCTTTCATTTTTACATTTCTTTCTGGATTTTTGTCTTTTTAAATATTTGAAATTATTCTTTCATAAATTTTTAGTATGTATATATATATATATATATATATATATATATATAATCGTTAAATCAACACATAACTTTTAATGTAGAAATCTAATCACTTTGTGCACAAAAAATAGTCATGTTATATTGTATTTCCTTTATTATATAATTTTACATATTGGCATCTTGCTTGTACTCATTTCAAAATAAAAGAGATATCGAAACAAAATAAGAAATTCGTTATTGTTTTAAAAGAAAAATTTATAATTGGAAACATTTTGTTTGATTTCTAAATATTTAATATAATATTGTAAATTGAAGAAGATACTTGTAAAAACGTTATAGCTGAAGTTTGGAACACCCAAGTAAAGTGAAATTTTTTTAATAAAACCATTTTACAAGAACTAAAGAGACAGTTTCACTTCTAGATGGGGGGGGGGCAATTGCACCGTTTCTGAATTATATGGAGCATCTTTTCGATTTGGAAAATTCTTGATGTTTAGCTGGATTTAATGAACATAGGATGAGGAAACATAGCTCTAGTTTTAGGGGATTTTCCAGGAACAGGAGAGTTAATTTTAGGCTAGGGTGTTGATGTACTACTATGGTCTGTCAGATTATTCCTTTCTATGAATATTTTAATGCCTCGAATATTGCTGAACTTACAGGGATAATTACAATGTTACCATTCTATATTGGAGTAAGCTTCAGCTAAGCACAATAATCCCTCAAAGTACTCATTCTTCTATACATTTTCTTCCCGTTTTCAAATTTGGAATTAGTAGGTTTTCATTTTTTTGTTCGGAGGATTTTTTTTGTGAACGAAAAGGCTATTCTGAAAAAATTTATTTTGCCTTTTGATTTCGTAAGTTCAACATATTCACTGGCACGAAAGATTCTCATTTTGAAGAAATTTGTAATCTGGACGATTGAGGCACGGTCGGCAATCCTGCCGATTATTCTAACGAAAACTCTTCGATACCTCGGTGTTGAATGTTGAGTAGTAGTCTTTTTTTGATTAATCTACTTTATATGCCTCATACTGGTATTCAATGCATAGAAGCGAAAATACTCAGTTTTCCTATTGGGAGCCACAAACGCGCGCAAGACAACAGAAGTGAAGAAAGCGTAAAGAGAAAGAGTTGACTTTTAAACCAGAGAAAAATGGGGAAATCCCGAAATTCTGTTTACGTAGCAATTAAAATGTGCTTAAGATCCTAGTTAGCGTGTGCGTGTGAGATGCGTGATTTTGCGAAATGGAGATTTTAGAGTCAGAGTGACAGTTGCTGGTAATACTCACACGAAATTAGGTTGGTGTAATTTGGTTGAGTGTAAAAAATAGAAAGTATGTCCAAAAAAGCGAACGAAAGTTAAAAAAAGGGACAAAAAAAAAACGGTATGTACACGCACGCACACACGCGCACACGCACGCACACACACACACACACACACACACGCACACACACACACACACACACACACACACACACACACACACACACACACACACACACACACACACACACACTGAACCACGTTATACCCATTTCATTTTCTTATCTACAGAGGATTCTAGCTAGCAATATGCTTTCGGAATCAGCATTTGTTATTAATTAAGTTTGTTAGTTTATCAAAAGATCCATCGTCTTTTGTAGATACAACCTAAGCAGACGTCCTTGAATGCATAAATCTTTTATCCTTTAAATTAATATCTGCCTAAAATTACACGATCGCTATCAGCGAATGTCTTGTAATATTGTGCTTAAGTCTAAAGATAAAGACAATACTTGAGTTGTAGTCTCACTCTCCAAAATTTTATTTCAAACTAAGGAAGAACTAATATTAATTTTTTCTTTATGTTCAACAACCTTCTTCATTCCCTACAAGAATATACAGTGAAATGAGGACTCGAATTTGCTGTATGATATGAATTTTATCGACCACGAAACTTGAGATCGTCCTTACTCGGTTGATGTAATCTCGAAATCACTTGGAAAACTTGCAAACTAATAACATATGTAAAAAAAATTAATATAAAGTTTTACACTGAACAATCTGATACCTTCATTATTGTTGCATATTACTTTTAGATTTTGAGTGCAGAAGGTGTGAAGGAAAAAAAGAATTATTGATAATTGTTAAATGAATCGATTCTGATGTTTGTGAAACATTAGATGTATTTTCATATATCCTAAAACATTGTATAAGAATGAAAAAAATTCTTTAAAATTCAAGAAAAGTACACAAAAAGTTCCTTTAAAAAGTTTTGGATCAAAGATCAAAACTTTTATTAAAATTATAGCGATAGCAATGATAAGTCAGCCATAAGATATGTCTTCAAAGTTCAGGTCTTGATCATTATACAACATACAATTTATAAAATGTGATACATTATTAATCAAATGGTAGCAAGAAATGCGTTTTCAAATAGGCATAAAAATGGAATTAATTATATGAAATTGCAAAAATCGCATTGTTTTAATTTTAAAATATTTTTTTGATGATTTTACGCAGAATCGTCGCCAATTTTCTCTAAACAGCCAAAGTAATCCCAGTTGTTAAGGACTTGTGAGTCTCGTAGACACGGATGTTTAAGTAAAGTCGTAACTTTCATTTTAAGTCTACCCAAGACTGGTCATGCGCTGAATTGTTAAGGTTGTTGCACATTAAACAAAAATGATTGATGTAAGATATTAATCCATTGATTATTTATTCTCAAGAAACTAATCCATTGTGTGATCAATATAAATGTAGGAGATGTTTTCATATTGGTAATAAGAAGGGATTTTGTAACTTAAAGGGTATAAGATGTAAAATCTATGGATCATAATCTCATTGGGAGTATTTGTGGGAAAAGGAAGCGAAACAAAAACCGTAATATTTCGGAATCTGCGAATGGGTTAATAGACGTTGGCATTAATTCATTGTTTCCTAAGTCAGTGGCAGACTCTGAGAAACGGAATGAAATTTACTAACAAACAGCGAGAACTAATGTAGTAGGTTCAAATAAAACCATTCAATGGATTAGAATCTTAATAGACAGCGGTTCCGAAACTTGTTTTTTGTTAGAAAGTATTGCACATGAAGCCAAATTGCCTACTGTTTCTGATGAGAAACTCAAGATTCACACTTTTCGTTCATCATATCCCCACGTAAGAAAATTAAAAAGGAGAAAGTCGTATTAAAAGACCTTTATAGTGACTCGCAGTTAGAATGCAATATTTTAGTGACATAAAATTGTTGGCGCAGATTTGATTCGAACCCCATCCGATAGTATTGTTTCGGCTTTGAGACGCGAGGGATTTGTTTTGTCTGATCAGGGTAATGAGGATACAGACATAGGTCTACTGATTCAAATTGATTTGATAAACAGAGTTTTAACGGGAAAAACCCATGAACGTTCAGATTTTTTTGATGTTATATGAAACCATATTTGGTTGGGTAATGGTGAAATACTTCAAATTTCGCGTTAAGTATGTATACAAGAGTTAAATACAGCGAGGAAGAAAAGTTGTTAGATTTATTACATAATTGGTTTCAGTTAGAAAGTTTAGGTATTATTAACGATTCCTTTTCGGGGAGTAGTGAAAGTGGCGAGAAAATAATTTAGAGGTTTGAGGAAAATTTACGTTTTGAGAAAGGTCGTTACTTTACTAGGCTTTTGTTGAATCACGATCCGGTGGTTTTGAAAGAAAATTTTCATCTAGCTAAAAGGCAATTCGATAGACTGCAAAGGAGTTGAAAAATTATAGCTTTATTCACCAGGAGTTTGAAGAAATAAATTTTCAAAAGGAAAGTAATATCATTGAGGAAAGTACAGAAAAGGACACTGGGTATTTTATGCTGTATAGAAGCGTGGTCAGAAAAGGGAAAAGTATCACATAGGTTCGAATCGTATTTAATTGTTCTAGTATTAAAATGGGTGAAAAAGTAGAAATTCATAAAGTAGCTTTTTGTGGGGATATAGAAAAAGCCTTTGTGATGATAATAATAGCCGAAGAGAACTGTCGTTATTTAAGATTTTTGTGGAGTACGAATGATAGAAATAAGGAATATATAGTTCTGCAAATGAATTGTGTTTTGTTTGGAAGAAGATGTTCACTATATTTGTTGCGAGTCACAATCAGATTTCATGTTAGGAAATATTTTGAAAGCTATTCGGATTGTGTTGCCATGTTAGACAGCACTTTATATGCTGATGACTTATATTATGGGGATAAGACGGTTCAAAAGCATTTAGTTTGTCTTCTGAAGCGGTTTCTATCTTGAAAGATGCAGGGTTTAACTTGATATTCTAAGGAATTGCTGTTGTTGTGGGATCGAAATGGATTAAGTGACGAAATTGGGTTTGAGGGAGATTCTAAATTGAAGGTTTTGGGTTTAAAATGGGATTTAGCAGATGATTATTTGAGGGTAGATGGTGAACCTTTGTTAAATAGCTTGAAATCATTGAGGAATACCAAGCGGTCTGTATTGAGTAATGCTGCTAAAGTGTTTGATCCAGTAGTGTTTATTAGTCCGTTTGTTGTGCGCATAAAAAACTTATGCAGGAAATTTGGGAAAGAGGTGTCGATTGGGACTCAGAGTTATCAGATGATTTGAGAACTAAGTGGGAGAGGTGGTATTCGGATATAAGATGCTTAGTTCATGTGCTAGTGGATACGTGTTGTTTTTCCAACTTGGAGATTGATAGTAGTAGAGTTGAGATGATGAAGCGAGTTCAATGTGAACACTATGACGCTAAACTAGATTGTTTAGAGAAAGAATACCTGCTGAATCACAAATATGCAGTCTTTCTCCTTAAAGATGGTTTTTTACGTGTGAAAGGACGTTTTAGAGCAGAGGGAGCTGATGCAGAAGGAGAAGCATCCAATACTCTTGCATAGGTCCAAATATACTGATCTATTGATCTTAAGCGAGCATAATCGAAGATTTCATTCTGATGTTATTGCTACTTTGTGCTGATTACGGGAAAAATTCTGGATTCCCAAATGCAGACAATCAGTTAAAAGTGTATTAAAGAGTTGTGTGCCGGAAATGTAGTGCAAAACCTCACAAACAACAGATTGGGCAATTGCCTAAAGACAGGGTAATTGCTTGCTATCCATTTATTACTGTTGGAACTAATTTTACTGGAGCGATACATGTGAAATCAAATACGGGGGATTTTCAGAAGGTGTATATTGTCCCCTTCACGTGCGCGTTGACTCGTGTACCACTTATTCTTAGAGATAGTGGCTGATATGACGGTCAAGAGCTTCATTTCCTCTTTATGACGACAAACAAAGGCGTACAACAAAGGCGAGTGTTTGTGGCTCCTACATACTCACATAGTATTTTGAAGAATATTGACTTCAATGGACTAGTTTTTATAATGTTTTCTACATTCGTTATAGATTCTAACACCTTATTCCTTGCAGTACTCTAAAAGCTCGTTCCATGTCTAGCTGCTGTGGAGGATTACAGGCATTGATTCAAAGTAGAGTCCCTGATGCACAGTGGATTCATTACATCATTCACAGAGAAGCACTTGCATCAAAGCATCGGAATCCATCTGACCAACTCACTTAGTCCAATTTAAATTATTTTCAGATATAAATGTATGAATGATCTGGAACATGTCCCAAGCCTTTGTTCCTACAGTGACATATTTTACAAAAGAGAAAGTCTTCGGCAAGGCTATTCCATCTATGAAGAATATATAAATTATCAAATGGGCACCATTTTTAATATTCGTAGCCTCATCTAGCTGCAATCCAAATTCCATTCCTTAACCTTTTTCAATAAATTAATTGTTAACTTTCTCCTTCACATGTTGTATTCTGCGATTAATTGTGTTACTAGACAAAGTATTCTAGAAAACAATTTTCCTATAGACTCATTAACCATGATTTTCGCTAAATTTAGAACAGTCAGTAGGATAAGTTTCGCGATAGTAAAGGGTTTCTTTTTTAACTCCTTGCTTCACCCAATCAACATGAAGTGCGCGCTAATCTTTAAATTGTTTTTGTAATTTCATTTTTTTTTCTTCTTGTTGTTGGCTCTGTGTTTTCTGACCCTTTTTTGAAATTCACCTTACAAGAAATGTGTAATAAGCCCTCGAAAAATCTGATTTTGCCATGGAGAAGAGAAATCCTAATGGTGGCCGCGTTAGCCTAGTGGTCATGGTTTCGGCTTCGTGACCGGCAGTTTTCGTTCAGTCGTAGGCTCGATCTTCGGCTGCCAAAGAACCGCCGTGTACCCGGATCTGATGCACGTTAAATATGTCGGGGCTCAAAGTCTCCCGTTTGCGTGGTGTGGAAGTTAGGAACGGGGGATGCCAGGTCAGGTATCGTCCTCTTCACTTGACCAATGTTCAAAATTACGGGGTCCGTCGCCAATAGCCCTCGTGTTGCTTCTAGTGTGACGTTAATAAAAACTGAACTAAAAAAAAAACTATCTGCTCCATGATAACGCGTCTACAGGGTCACACACGCGGAACCGGCCCAGTTCAAGTGGGAGCAGTTTAACCATCCGCCCTACAGCCCGGACATGTCACCTTGCGATTTCCATGTGTTTGGTCCCTGAAAAAACTTCTGAAAGGAAGGGCTTCCACTCGGACGACGAACCCAAGGACTTTGTGAAGGACTGGGTCTCGTCAAGGTCACAGGAATTCTGAGAACAAGGAATCCCTCGGCTCGTTAATCAGTGAGATCGTTGCACTCAGGCGTTTATTGTTTACTTTAAATAAAATCTTCATTGAATAAAATCTTCAAGTGTCGTTTCATACTTTTCATTTGAACACCTCTTGTACAATACTGGAAGAAGTTGCTTTTATCACAACTTTTGTAGTTTTACTAACGACCATCGTAATGTAAAATTCGTATTAAATCTTTATTTGATTAATCTGTGTAGATATAAGCAACGCAATATCTGATTCAATTCGTTCCTTTTCCTATTTTATTAATTCTGGAATTTCTTCGCAGTACACATATTTCATAAGTTTACAGAAATGTATCGACGGGGGTCTTAGATATTCCCAAGCAATTGATGAGTCTTTTGTGTCTGTTAATCTGATCAGATTGAAGTCAAGTAAAATGCTAAGTCATCCGTATTTGTGCCACTTTTGTATGAAAACAGTTCTTTGTACACGTTGTGACGAAATGACTTATCACATTCCTATTTTGAAATGAGCATTAGGTTTCTTTCTTTTTTTAATCTCCAATTCATGGGGACTAAACTTTCGACACGGTATAATTCAGGAAAACTTAAATAGTAATCTTTGCTCCAAATCTATTACCGCAGGCTCTTCAGATTAACATTTCTTTTTGGCTATACCGAGCTCATAATAAGATGGAAATGTTCTCAATCCCACTTTCAAAGTGGCATTTCTTAAAATAAAGTACTATGATTTGACAGATTGAGAGATGCATTTAAGGCAAGTGCATCCTCACTTTAGAAAGAAATGCTGTCAGATTTTTTTTTTTATCGACATCGCACATTTTTAGTACCTTCGAACCATTTGAGCTGTTCATTACTTTGTTAACGATTTTGGTCTCGATAATTTGACCTTTTTACCTCACATTTGTTTTCGCAGGAAAAAGTATTTCTTCTCCCGAATACCATGTCCTCAACTCTTCGACTACACATTTGTTCCTTTCAGAAAATTCACTGCAAGACTTGAGCGTATCATTGATTTCTTCAGGAGATTGAAGAAATCCTTAAGGATAATCAAAACTTTTATGAAGCCAAACCTCATTTTTACGAATAAAGAATTATCATTTAATTGAAAATACCAGTGAATAATATATTATGATTTTTAAAAGGATACTCACAAATAAGATAGATGATAATTAGTATCTATAATTATTTGGTCTGAAGAGGAATATACATGTGCCTTCTATTAAGATATCGTGAAAGTTGATTTTATTGTTTCTCCATAATAATAGAAATAAAATAAATGTCCCATATATAACGAAATAAAATGAATTCACAAACTGCAAGGAGTAAAAAAATTCCGTGTAAAATGTACGATTGTATTTCTCTGTTAAATATGTAATAATTCACAGGAAATTCCTGCTATGAAACTTGTTTTCCCACTGCTATGAAAATCTTTCTAATTTGTAAAATTCAATCTTATGTGAAATACTACTACTTGTAATTATAACTAAATGCCGTAATAAATGTTGTAAAACCAAGTATATGTGGTCGACATTGAATTTTTGGAATTTGGAGCTCACGCTGAGTAAGTTCTCATGAATTCTATATGACTTCAATTTTAAGCAATTAAAAATATTCGACATAATCAGTGGTTTTGTGTAATACGTAAATACATGATATTGTTTCGAAATAAGCACTCAATTGAAAAAAAAAGAAAAATAAATTAAATTTTTAACGCATGATATTTTCGGAAATGTTTGACTAGTAATATTAGTTATTCTGTTCAAATACATTTTGAAATATATATATATATATATATATATATATATTTATTTCAAAATAAATTTGAAATGTACTTCAATCATTCAGTGTTTACTTTGGCGATGAATTTCTTTCATGGAGAGTAGGAGTATGTATATATGAAATTTACAAATTTGTGCAGTGTTCTACTTATTCTTAAAATTTTGTCGATAGTAATGTTTCTTTCTTTTATTTGCAATTTGTTAAAGTGTTTAATATGTTTATTTAATAAATCACTCTCAGCAGATATTTTCGTAGTTTTTAAAAAAATTTCTACACTATTTATGAGGATTTGTAATTGGTAATTTTTTACTTTTTGTTTTTGTATGCTTATTTTTTCGTTTAACTAATATGATTTTAGATTTTTAATTGATTTTTACGATTTTTTAGATATTTATAACACATCAATCAATAACTCCCGAGACTAACATTGAAAACAACATTTTTTTTGCAAAATTTTTTTTTATTCATCAACATAACACCTTTTGTTAATCACCTTTTAGGGTGATACATTCGTTCCAACGCTTTTCCAAATCTTTTTTTTTTTTTTTTTAAAAAAAAATTTTTTTTTTTCTTTTTTTTTTTTTTTCGCAAGAAATCTTTTTTTTGCGAGTAAATAGCGATAAACAGCTTTCTGAATCATCGACTCGTTGCTGTTTTTGTTCCATCGAAAGCAATCGCGGCACCCACTTGGAAAAAACCTTTTTCACTTCACTTCAAAAAACCTTTTTCAGTAAATACACTTCCATATGATATCTGTGTCATCTCAGCAATCTCACGGAGCTTCACTTTACGATCTTTCATTATAATTTTTGTCACTTCACTCACATTTTCCGGTGTAACGGCTTCCACAGGTCTACCCGAGCGTTCCGCGTCATTTGTGTCGGTACGACCACGTTTAAACTCGGCAAACCACCGACAAATCGTTGCTTTTGATGGACAAGAGTCCGGGTAACATTTTTCGATCCATTGTTTCGCTTGCACGGTGTTTTTACCCATTAAAAAACAATGTTTTATCACAACACGAAACTCGGTTTTTTCCATTTTTTAAACAAACTACAAAACGACTTTACTCCAACCTAGATAACTCAGCTGTTTCTGGTCCGATCGACTTAAAATTTTGACACGTTTCAAGCAAAGGTTAGTACTCTAGAAAGACCTGGTTACTGGTTTACTACGAGCGCCATCTCTGGGTTAGTCTCGGGAGTTATTGATTGATGTGTTATAGATGATCTTTGACAGACATTAACGTGTAGGATGTGATGAGAATCTCAACAAACAATCTCATTTATGATTTCAAGAGAATTGTAGGAAAACGTGATAGTGCACATTTGTATCATTAAACTGATTTTAAAATAAAATGTGCTTGCATCTATAGAAGGTATGAAATTAGCACAAAAAATAAATTGTATAAAACTCCTACTATTTAATTTAAATTATATTTATCGATGTTTGTGGAACAATTCATCCCTTTCCTGAAATGTAAAGTTAACTAATGCATGCAATAATTTTAAAAGATGCAGACCGTCGGAAGCCTCCGCTTCCACAAAGTGGCTTCCGAGGCAAAACGATTGCCCACCCTTGGTTGATAGCATATAGTACCATGTTTTTTTCCAGTATATCTTTTTACAAAAATATATCTATGACGCCATTTATTCGACATAATGGTATAACATTTTATTAGAGGAAAAATCTCCCACGCCATAGATTATGTTTCAGGGTGAGAACAAAACATTGCCAATGACTTCTTCCATTTTTTTGGATGATGTATATACCCAATACCATTTAATGGAAATGAGTTTTACTTATTTTCACCTCTGGAAAGTACTTTTCACGATTTTTTTTTTTCAATTTTAAAGGAATTTTAATAAACTATATTCGATTCTTACTGTTTTTGCTATATTAGTATTTTTTACAGGGAGGGGACGATCAAGCAATCTAAAATCCTTTAAACGACATTTTAAGGGAGAAACACATTAAAATATTAAACTTATTTAATACCGTAAGTTATTTGAATTGCTGTTTTAAGAGGATTCATGGCTGAAGCCTTTTATTATTATTATTATTATTATTATTATTATTATTATTATATCTATTCCATTTGAAGCTTATTGAAACATGAACAACAGCATATGAATTTTAGAACAACAGCATTTGAGAGATTTCATTTATTACATAATTAATAGCATGATTTCGAATATATTCGGAGATTTATATATTTTTACGAAATATTCTTTTCGTTTTTCTTGATCTACATTTTGACTTTAAATAATAAATATAACTATCTTAAAAGAACAAAACTCATTTTATTTGGAATATAATTAATCTTATCGTATCGTTTTTGAGCTTCTCAAACTTGAAATATTCAAAATAAATAATAGTTAATACAAAATTTGCATACTTTTCTGACAACATGTTTGTAACTAAAAGTTATGCGAAACTTTTAGTCAAAAATCATTAATATACTTGAATAATTGTGTCGTCAAAGGATTTTTTTTTCTTAAAAGCTGGCAATATTTTAAATATTGTGTTGTTTTTTCAGAATATAGGGAATGCAGAATTTTATAAATAAGATATAGAGTAGTCACAAAAATGTTTTATTTTATCAAAATTATCAGAAATTTAAAAAAAAAAATAATTAAAATTTCTACTGATATTCGTGAATTGTTATTGAATTAATTGAAAATGTGATCTTCGAATACTGATTAGAAATGTCTTAATTCGGAATATCTGCACACTTATTTCTGTAATGCTAATTGAGGTATTATCAAAAGTTTTATTCAGAAATATTTCTGTATTTCATTTTTCATTTTTAAGGAGCTATATGTTAGAAGATTTCCTTAACTTTCTTTTTATGTCATGTGTGATTAAAAGAGAGCGTCTACCACCAACTCCTTCCAATTATAGCTCAACAGCTTTTAAATTCTTCTGCTCTTTCCACTGCCCTACATACTTGTAGATAATGGTGCAGTTTCCTTCAGGTACTTATGAATTAAATAACATGTGTGTATTTGATAAATTTACAAACTTATGCAATGTATTAA
Source organism: Nephila pilipes (assembly GCA_019974015.1). Classification (NCBI taxonomy): domain Eukaryota; kingdom Metazoa; phylum Arthropoda; class Arachnida; order Araneae; family Nephilidae; genus Nephila; species Nephila pilipes. Next base: position 96,243 of record BMAW01132851.1, read on the forward strand.
AATTATTAAATAGCTGTTTTCGTAGCTTGGTTAAAATCGTTTTGTTAATGCTGTTTCTCAAAATATAAGCGTTAAGTAGGAGTGAAGAATAAAAATATTAAACGGAAAATTTTGTGATAAATTTTCAGTGTTAGGTTGATAATTGGTTTGTATACAGTAACATGAAAAATCAGTTTATTTCCTTTTTTTTTTTTTTAAAAAAAAAAAAAGAAATTAAATATAAAGAAATAATAGCAGTATCTCTAATATTTTTTCAGCGTGTTTTTTTTCTTATTTAATGAAATATTCAAATATAGGACCGTTTTTTTTCTATACTAGACTTATTATTTTTATTTATAAGTTTGTTTTTATTTTTTAGAATATACTTCATTGAAATCGAATTACAATTTATGAATCCATAAATTTTTATGCAAACTATAAAATCGAGCAATTTTTAAAACAGCCATTTAATTAATTAATCGTTCTTTACGCCTAAATTAATGCGTGTGAATCAGTTACAAAAATTATAAGTATACATTTTTTTTCTCTTACATATTTTTGTTGTTTTGTTCAAAAATCACATTTTAATACATTGGGAAGCATCTCTACAGTTAATTTCGATGAACGCCGTTAGATGGCGTGCTAACCGCACGCAGCAAAGAAACGTTTTCACGTTGCTTTTCCCGCTTTTAAAGCACCTTTTCACTCGATTCTAACATTTGGAATTCTTCCGCTGGCCGGAGCGTTATATCGGACCGCTTGCGAAAGCCCCATACTTGCATCGCAATCTTGTGTGTAGTATGAACTACATTTATTCTACGACCCAGCTGATATCCCTTTGTATTTCGTAACATAAAACAAACGTTACTTTATATAATAAAACAAATATTGTTATTTTCAAGCAATAATTTTCAATGGATTTTCTTAGAAATTAAATGGGGCTAAAAAGAATGGATGAAAAGAGGTGAGTTTTCGAATCCTATTTAAAGAAATTTGTAATTTTTGCATTTTATGTAAGGAAAAGTATGCAAGATAGGTTTTAAGGGTTGAATGTAAAGAAATTGTTGTGAATATCGTTATAATCAAGTTTCTGTTTTGAAAGTTGTAAATATGAAATGTAATGTATATGTAACGTGAAATATATGAAAAGTATATAAAGAAAAAAGGCTATTTTCTTGATTTTACTGAGAAATTTAGGCCTACGTGAAGAATTAGTGTAGTTATAATCTAAAGATAGTATTTTAAAAATATAGGAAGTACTGTATTTATTAAACTTTTCCTGGATAACGTTGAATTTTTTTTAAAGATATTTCAAAAAGACGGTTGAAAGTATTTTATTTAAAATCTACAAGTATCTCTCTATATTAGAGTTTTTTTTTTTAAAAAAAAAGGAAATGTATTTCAGAAAAAAAAAATGTGATAAATTATGATAAAATTTTCGAGGTTTGTTAAAATTGGGTAACTAAGAGGTTTTATAAACATTGTAACATTATTGTAGTAAAGTAGGCAAGGAATTGAATATAATTTAATTTTATTTAACTGTTACAATGGCAACAATGAATAATGGAGTTTATTTTATATTGTATATGAATAAACTTTTCATTTGAAGAAAAGCGGGTCAACTACAAAATAAGTATCACTTGTCAGTCACCGTATTTTTGTATGTTAGATAATCGATTAATGGATTCTTTACGTAAGTGTACGATTCCTTTTAAATCATATTTTCTTACTTGTGTTTCGCAGGAAACGATATCTTTAATAGACAAAAAATGTTAATGATCGTTCTAGTATAGATATTTATTTATTTGGTACATAGTTTATTTTAAATTTCAATTTTAATGTAAACTTTGAAAGATATCACTGACATACTATTGGTGTTCTCATTAAACATATATTTAAGATTTTTTTTTTTTTTTTTACAATGAGAAGTATATTATCAAAGCAAGTGTATGAAAATACTTTCTGTCTACATCAAAATTCTTTTCAAAAATTGAATCTAAATAGAGACCAACTTAAGTCACTCAAATAAAGTTTTATCAAGAAGATTTTTTAAGAAAATTTTCTTTGTTATCCCATATTTGAAGGATCCTTGATTTTTTTTAAAAACATAATGTAATACTCCTCAAATAATTTAAAATATATGGAGTTAGAATAGCTACGCATATAGTAAGAGATAAGTCTATCTTTCACTCGCATTAAAGCTTTAGTCTTTGCATTTTCAAGATGATTGCTACATATTATATAAATAACCGAATTCCATTTGTGATGTAATACTTTAGAATTTTTTTTGTTCCTGCGATTTTATTTGGTTGTTTCCAGTCAATAAAATTTAATTTCTTTCTGTTATAAAATGATTATCAAAATTGTGAAATATATAGTTCTATTATGTTGATAAAAACATTTAGCGAATTTAAGTTTTCAACAAAAAAGTTTTCATTCTATCTTAGATTGTTAAAACTAATTGAGAGAGAGACTTCGATATAATTGTACGTTAAATTTGGTTAAATGAATTGTCTGAGTAGTGTTCTATGTGTATACGAACGGAATGCTTCTTTTATCTACGCACAAAAAGAAAATTATTAATATTGTGCGTCATGGGAGAATCGCGTAATATAAATTTCAAGTGTAATATAAATGTAAAGTTAATTCCACAGTTCTTAAAGTACTCATAATTGAAAAAAAAAAAACAGCTTTGTCATTAAAATATGTAGCACTAAATAGAAACATTGATTAACACTGGTAATAATATGGCTAATATATTCTGAGAAAAAATATTTTTATATATTTGTATACATATTTATCATTTTTAGATTAATAAAACTTAAGTAACAATTTCTTGTATTTTTTTCTGTTTATTTAATAAAAAAGGAAGATAATATCGGAAATGAATAGTTTTAATGTAATGTAATTTGTTAAATTATTTTGTAAAGTATGAAGTATAGTATAAAGTGAGAACATTCAGAACATTTATAGTGTGTGAATAAATAGATTACAAGAATTTTTAAATGACAATATAATGAAAACACGACCACAATATAAAAGGTCAGTTACTATTTATGAACAATGTCATATCAAAGCATGTCGTTTATATACCGCGTTATTGAATATTACTTTTAACTAATTTTAATTTATGAACTGTTCTATGTTTACCAAGATTTAAGTAATGCACCTCTTAATGATTACATTTTCATCATTTTAAGGATAAGAGAAAAAATTCTCAAACTTTATTTTAAATATTATTAAAGTTAAAAATATATTTAAAAATTGTCTATTAATTCTTTTCGATTTTAGATTTTTTAAAACTATATTAATTACGTTAAATTTGTAATACATGTAAAGGTATAAGGCAAGGAAGCATGGAAATGAACATATTTTAAAATATATGAGAATATTTGCATTTTTTTTTATTCTCTTTTTATTGAATTACGAGTTAAGACTAATAAAAAAACGAAACCTGAACCGTATACAGCGCGTCTCATGAGTATATGAACTGAATAAATTACTGGTTTTTTTAAATGAATATACTGTTTTTTTTTGTGAGGATTAAAGAAAGGTGCTAGAATAATGAAAATAATAAATGATATACTAATATATATTATGATTTTCGAAGTAAAACAGTAAAAAATCGAAAATCCAAATTTTGTATTTAAAGTATGTAAGAATGAAAGTTTTGGAAATTTCTAAATACAATTCAGCAATTCTGTGTGTTATACATAATATCTCATCGCTAAATGGAACATCTACCGTAAGGAAGTTTACAGCGAGATCAAAGAAGACATCTAGTTGGCAAGAAAGACAGCTTTAGCAGTCAAAAAATTTTTAAATTTCGTGGCATGCGGTGAACTCCAATGTTCAAAGCACACCATAGAGAGGGGCAAATACATAGAGCTTATGAAACACAAAGATAGGAAAGATGAATGGCTTACTGTACTCTTCAGCAATGAAAAGCAATTCAATATGGATGGCCCAGGTGTTTGGGCCTGTTATTGGCATGACCTGACTCGAACCTTGCTCTTCCTTTAGGCGGAAACAAGGAGGTGGTTCTGTAATTTCATGGGACGAGTTCTATTTCAACAGCACAACTGATGTATGTATGTTTCCATTAAGTCGACAACGTTCAAAAGAGGTTATCAGAAAAAGCTTCAGATTAACTTGTTACCATTTTGAAAAGTTCTTAGAGATGATTACTGGTTATTTCAACTAGATAATGCTTCGAATCACATATCTAAATCAACTAAAACTTGGTTGATACAAAATCAAATTAGCAACATTATGGTTGGGCCTGCTGTTAGACTGGAGCTTAACTTGGCGGAAAATATTCGCGGGCATTAGCATGATATAGATTTAGCCAGATACGTAAATTTTAAACTTTGTCGGAGTTAAAATAACAAATAAATCAAGAGTTGTTTCTCTGTTATACTAATTTGCTGCAAGCCTTAGTTAAAAACATGTCTGAACGGGTATTCAAATAATTCGAAACAATGCCTTAAAAATTTGAATTATATTGGATAAAACTCTATTTGTCCATATATTTTTGGGACAATGCGTTTTTTTATTTTAATTTCCCCATCAAAAATTGTGAACTGCATATGATATATCAGTACTGTAATAAATAACTATTGTGGTTTTCTAAGTTAATTTTTTTTTCTGTTCATGAACTTTTAATTAAGCTTTGTTTCCAAAAAGAAAATCACCTGTCCATAGATTTTATGAGACTCACTATATAAAATGAATACTGCTATGAATAAGTATTAAGGAAGTAGACATTTCTATTGACCGAAAAAAAAACGTTTTTTTATTTGCAAAATAGTTATTCAGAACAGAGCTTGGAAAGATGCCAATTTGCAATTTGTCAACGAGATATCTTCGGCAGTCAGTATTCGTTTTTAATAACTGAGTTTTATGGTTCTTCAACGGAATTCTTATTCCTTTCAATATTACATGTTACTTTGAAGTTGATGGGAGTTCACATTTCACTTACAAGTGTAGTTTTGAATTTATCTTGAAGCTAAATTATGCGGTTAAAATCACCTTGAAGAATTAATTATTATTATTTTTTTTGCTTTGAACGTTATTACGAAAAAGTCGATTGCCAGGAAAAGTAAAAGAAATTGTTTCATGGCTGTGTTTTTGTATGCGAACTCTTTTAACTTATAACAATTAGCAATTATGAACATTTGATAATTTGAAGAATAAAAGTAATTATCCTAATAATGTTTTAATCAAAACACACACAAAAAAATAGATTATTTGTCAAACATTTTCATCTCCTGCATAGTATTGATATTCGCAAGATACAGAATTTTGCTTCATATCAAGAAAATAACTCATAATACTGAGCGAGAGTGTTTTTTTCAAAACTGAGTTCTTTTGAATTTAGAACCATTATTTTTGAAGAAAAAATTTGAGCAGTGATATTAAATAAAAGGTGTTTTATATTAAATCATATTAATCATAACTTTCAGTTTTTTCTGATTTTATTAGAACATTATTTTATTGTTTTTTATAACGTTCTATTTGAGTTTGTTGTCTTGATTATTACAGTTATCATCTTACCTACTTACGATCTGGGAGCTAGGTTAGGTCTTATTCCTGAGATTGTCTTGCTCTCTATTGGCTAAACAAACAATAGCAATAGACGAGATGAAATGCCTTGTTCATATGGAAATGAGAAACCAATTTATTTTATATTTTTATTGCCATTACAAAGAGTTACTTAAAATTTTACTCAAATTAATGTGTGTTTTTTAACACTTTGCTGCCATTAGGTTTTAATCAGTCGTTTTGTATATGATTTTCCTTCCTTTCTATACAAATATGGAGTATCTTTTCATGTAAACGTCAAAGAATGTATTTGATTCGATAATCTCTTATTTTCTCTCATTGAAACTAATACTTTCCTCATTGTTAGTGTCACATAAAGAAGTCGAATTTCTTAAAATTCAATAATTAATTAGAATTTTTCTCGATTTGTAAAATTTTAGTGTCTCTTCTGGCTAAAATTTATAGAAATGAAATGAGCTCCTTTAAAAAAAAGTCATAAAAATATATTCTTTACTAATATCTTCGGTATTTTTCATCAAAATTTATATCAAACGATCACCAACATTTCAGAAAGAAGTCAGAGCACGAGAGTAATTAATTAAATATAGCTTCAATCGACTTATCTAAGAAAATTCTAATTTAAAACCTTGTTACAAGTGTTAATATTGTGATACTTGAAAAGTTCTTGGAACATATTCTCTAAAACTTTTTTTTAAATCTTACATCAGAATTAATACCATGGTAACTGCGTTAAAAATAATTTAAAGATTTAAGTTTACTAAACTGTGAGTTAAAAAAAAGTTGTTATCTTCGGAAATCTGTGTCTGACAAATATATTATGGCTATTATATACCGATCAATAAGAGTAGTACTAAGTTTTAATCTAAAATGATATCGAGAGTTGAATGTTTGTATAAATTCGTTTATTTAGAAATTCATCCGGATGTGAAATAGTTTTTTTTTACTTAAAATAAGTAATAAGTAATATTTTGCACTACAGTGTTTGGAATTGAGTTCTGAGTCAGCAAAAAATGGGCAAACTAGTTTAACATTTGTGTTCTTTGCATCATATTGCGATATCAGATTTATTCTAAAATGCGTAAGCTCTGTTAGATATATTCCAAAGAAAATTCAACTCCGAACAATATCCAATATCTTAGATGTTCTTTTTTTTCTAGAAATTCTTTCCAGCGACAATATTTTCTGAACAGAAAAAAGTGTGATAAAATTTTATCCGAAAAACATCTTATACTAAAAAGGAAGAAAAGGCGATTGCGAATAAAATATCATAAAGCGTAACGTTAGAAAGAGTAGAACTCCGAAAATTACAGTTCTTAAAAGTATTACATTTCAAAAAAAGTGAATAAACAGAAACGGGAGCTCATTTCACTATCCTAGAATTCGTGCATAATAATTTATATATTTAAAAAAAGAATTAAATATCGTTCTGTTCTACTTTTAATCTGGGTAATTTATATTTTTTGTCAAATAAAATTTTAATCACGGAAAGAGAGATTATTCAAGCATTTCCTAAATAACGTAGCTAAATTTTAAAAGTTCAACTGTCAACGAATTCCATATTTAAAAGTAGTCTTTACTAAAACGGAGGAGACGAGAGTTATTTGAAATGTTGTTTGTGTTTTCGGTACATTGTAAATAAATTCATAATTAAAAATATTCTACACGTCTACTCGGAATATTGTGAGTGTTTGTCAATAACTTTAACATGCATTTAAAAGGCGTTATTTCCCACTGAAGAAACAATCTGAATCCAATCTATAAAACCACTACCCGAATTTTTTTTTTATTTATTCGATCACCAAATGACAAAAACGACATCTAAGATGTTGCCTCTCTCTCCTAAGTTTTACTTTACACCTCGTAATGACTTTGGGGTCCAGTTACTTTAATGTATTGGAGCTAGTTCCCTTATTTGGGTATGATTCCTTATTATTCCAGGTATTATTCTAGCTCTATATCTTGTCTCTTATTGAATCGAAGCTCAACTACTACCCGTCCTATTCATCTCGCCACCCCCACAAAGTTTTCTGAATTTATTTTTGTATTTATATTCTGAGTATTTTAACAGCAAGCGAATTCTATCTCTGAATAAGATCCCGATTGTTTGTTGCAGAGTTTCCGTCTTGTTTATTACGACTCAGGATACCTTCTATTATTATCAGAAAACTTGAGATTTATTACTCTTTTAAGTTACAATGGGCAACAGAGATTTGGAGTATCGTGATATAGAGATCTGTGGAGTGAGGCGATACTTAAAGGACATTCCTAACATTTGTGTCCCTTTGTTTATTTAACTTTATCGTAAAATTAATCATTCATCATCAAATTATAGACAATTGATTTATCTTAATATAACGCTATATTTATGGCACTCGTATTTTAAATTGTAGCTCTTTTTAGTATAACGCCATCGTGGTTTCGATCTAATGCGATTGTGACTATTTATATGCGGGTTTTTTTTTTCACTTTAACAACGAAATAAGTTTTTATTAAGTATATGATTCCCATGTGTAGTTGATTCTGTATACATAATAATTAAGTAACAAGAATGGCCCTGAGTATTCATTATTTTGAATGTTGAAGTACCATTTAAAAAGAAAAATTCCATAAAGCATGTAAAAAATAAAAATTCCGTAAACAAATAAATGCATCTATTACCAGCAAATAAATACAAGACTAGAAATTGAGTACTTATTTAGTCTTTATTGAAAATAAATTGTTCTAAAAATCGAGGAAGCTGATGCGAAACATTGATTCAATATATATATATTTTTAAAAAAAATGTCTTTTCCAATATTTCGTTAATTGCTATTGATACGTCGTTTTTTGGAAATAAACGCATGAAAGAAATGATGATGGTGGTAGGTTGATACACCATCGGTGAAACGATATGGAATGTAGCTTTTCTTTTTTTATATTAATACTGAACTCTTTACAGCGCAATTTCTGTAATGCGAAAAAAAATTTCGAACCCAATTTTTCATTTATACCACTGTTACCTATACTAAGTGTCTGCAGTTAATAAAATCTCGAAGTTTTATTTTCCTTGCACTCGAGTTTAACGTATTCTAACATTCGAATTTGTTCATTTTTAAAACAGTTTTAAATCTTGAACGAATATATGAAATGCCTCTAATTACAAAAAATATATATTTCGAGAAGTTCACAGAAAAATAAAATTCTCTTTCATTCACAAAAGCCAGAAAGTCAATTACCAAAGAAACGGCTGGAAACAGAACAACCTGCGAACACACAAACAACAATCTTAAAAGACTCGAAGTTTAATTTTCGAAAGGCAATCTACATTCTCTCCTTCCGATTCATACGGTTTTCTACTCAATCTCCTACAGGATTCCTTTTGAAAATCCAATCTTATTCTTGTATTATTAGGTATTTTTTCGAATATAACGTAGATGATGAGACGAGGGGTAAAAGTATGTTTCAAAAGGATTCATCGCTCAGAAGAGAATAATGAATCTTCTTGACTGGTGCGACATATAAAGAGTAATAAAAAAACTGCTTTGCCCATCACTATTTTTAACTCCATTTATTTAGAAGGATTCAGTTCGTTTGGTTACCTTTTTTTATTTTCTACTTTTTAGAATGATCTCACCTTTGCTTTTCTCATCGAGGATTTGAGAGTTAATAATCTCACGAAGTGTGTTGATCTTCTTCGCTTCAAAATTAACTGACACTGAATTCGATAATTGCTTTTATGATGTTCACATTCCTTTGCTTTACCAGAATAATTTTTTTTTTTTTACAAAGGAAAGATTTTTAAAGCTTTAAAAATAAAATGAATAAAATAGTATTTAGAATGTTGTATTACAGAAACACATTTTAATAAAAAAATGAGCGATCGAAAATTTTGTTCTGTTACAGAAACTGTTCACATTTTGAATTAGATTACTTTTATTAAATATAAACAGTTTAGCAGTGTTTAAAATAACATAAACAAAATGAATATTAATTTAAATAAGATGAATAGAGCAAACAATACCACAACCATAAAACGCTTATATTACAACGATTGTTTAAATAAACTAAGAGTAATACAGAAAAAAATGTGTGAATTCTGAATGATTTTAACAAAATAAAATCGCGTCCCTCTTTCTCTTTCATAGCTTCAACGGACTCAAATATTGTTCCTTTTAACACAGATTTCACCTTAGGAAACAGATAGGAGTCGCATGGCACAAGATCTGGTGATTAAGGTGGATGGTGTAAAACTGGGATGATGTATTTGCCCCAAAACCTCTTGACTGACAATGCCGAATGAGCCAGCGCATTGTCTTGGTGGAGAACCATGACTTGTCCTTCCACATTCGGATCGTTTCTTCTTTATTCTTTCATTGATTTCTAGAAGAAAGTGAAGGCAGTAATGTTGATTAATAGTTTGACCTTAAGAAACTTAGTGAAGGTACACAATACCACCAGTATCAAAAAACCCAATCATCATTGCTTTGAATTCTGATTTGCTCATTCGAGCCTTTTTGGCTTTCGATGAAGATGGGCTCTTCCAGTGCATGGATTGGCGCTTCGTTTCGGGATCATGAATAAAAAACCACGATTCATCATACATCGTCGATTCATTATCCTTTCCGTTACGTTTGGGTCATTTTCAATGTCATTAAAATGTCAGTACATTTTCGTGGGCTTCTTGTTCAAACGAGAGAATTTTGTGCACCATTTTGGCATGCACTTTTTGCATGTTAAAATTGTTATGAAAAATTTGTCGTACGGATTCTTTGTCAATTTCTACAGTCTTAGCGATCACATGAATACTTAAATGACGGTCAGATCGAACCAGAGTACCAATTTTTTCGATATTGTCAACCGTTTTTGCCGTGGAAGGGCGAATCGTGCTTGAATAATTTTCAACGTCTTCTCGTGCACACAATAAACGTTCATTGCAATACATTTCATTCATTATATGCTAAGTTTGAGTAGCGGATTTTCCGAGTTTCATGTGAAATTTCACAACAATTCATTGTTCTATTTTTGCACGTATTATTTTTACTTCGAAACAAAAAAAAAAAAAAAAAAACTCTAATGCGAATAAAAGCTATGGTTTTACGGATTTGTTTACAAAAACGAGAGGCACTGCATTCGAAAGAGATGACTTCATGCTAAACAGCTGTCGATTGCTGGCGTCTGTCGAACTGCGTACTTCTGTGTAGTAGCTTCAGTTTCGTTATTTAATAGCAACATTCGTTATTTAATAGCAACATTCGTTATTTAATAACCAGTATTGAATAGTAGTGTACTCTCTTTCAAACTGTCAGTCAGGTTTCGATCCTACTTTCAAGTAACTTTTTTAAAAAAATATTTAAGAAATTCACACAGTTTAAAAAATTATTGTGAATTAAATCATAAATAATTATTATTTTGCTTACACTAAACATATTGGTGCACATAAAACTCTATTTAAAATTATTAATTTATTTTTGAACTGTTTTATAATTTTGCATACAATTTATTGGAAACAAAATGAAAGTTTAATCGCATTAACATTAAAGATTTTCTGGTAGAGAGTATTGTGTTTATTCAATACTTCTGCAAACTTCTGTTATTTATGAATTTTGATTTTCGATTTTACTATTGATCGTATTCTATATGGTCTGTCCAGAAATCCGTATTTACGAGTATACATGCTCCGCTTTTAACTTTGAAAGATTTTTCTCGGAATTGGCTAGCCATTGTGCTTTTTTTTAACCCTTAATATGGTGTACTTTACTCTTGTTTTAGTGTACTACTAACCTACTGATTCCCATCCCGAACTGAATTTTCTATGTCGTGCCCTCCTCTTGTAAGATAATTTGAAGATATATATCGAAGTACAAATTACAAAAGATATATATCAAAATACAATTTTTTTCTCAAATTACGAAGAAATGTATCAAATTTTGAAGATATGTTTCAAATTACAAAAAAACACGATAGTGACTATTCAATAAATGAAAATTTGAAATTATGTGTTTTATTTGCTTTAAATTAAAAATATACGAGGTTTGTGTATTAAATAGTAAGACTGACGGCTCTACGGAAGAAGTACGTATGCGCAAACCGACAGCTGTTTAGAGTGAAGGCTTCGTTTCGAATGCAGTGCCTCTCGTTTCTGCAAACATATCCGTATACCCATAGCCTTCGTTCACATTGGAGTTACTATTTTGTTTCATCGGAAGAATGATAAATGAGCTACGAATTGTTGTGAAATTTCACATAAAACTTGAATAACCCGTTACTGAAACTTATAATTTATTGGAAGAAGTGTATGGCAATGATTGATTTAAGCCTTTTCAAGATGGCCGAGAAGACGTAGGTTATTCACGCTTGGGTCGCCCTTTCACGTCAAAAATGGATAACAATATCGAAAAAAAATCGGTAATCTGGTTTAATAGATCGTCGGTTAAGTATTCGTGCGATTGCTAAGATTGTAAGAAGTGGCAAAAAATCCGTACAGCAACTTTTTCCACTTGCACAATACACCTGCTTATTCCGGATTGTCTGTCAAGAGGTTTCTAGCCAAGTACAGCATCCATGTATTTGACCATTCTCCTTGTTCGCCAGATCTTGAGCCATGCGACTTCTATCTGTTTCCTAAGATGAAATCTGCATTAAAAGATGCAAGAATTGAGTTGTTGAAGCTGTGAAAGAGAAAGCAGCACACGCCCTGAAGGAGCTGACTGAAGACTTCCAGCACTGTTTCGAACATTGGAAGATTCGCATGGACGTATGGGGATAGAGGAGCGGTGTATATTGGAGGTGATTGTAAGTAAATATGTGTAACATCAAAATAAAATGGTTTACAGCGTCAGTATCGTTATTTAACAACCACACCTCGTATGTATAAAAAAAAACAATACCCCATAATCGGGTCATGTAATTCGTATTTACAGTGCTGTTTTTAAGTAAAGCTAATTATCAAATTTCTTGTTCATTGAAGTAATGATGAAAATGATTGAATTAAATAGAATACCATATTAATTTTTGTAAAATAAAAACCTATGAAATATATACTAAATTCTTTTAAAAATGTTACTTATCAAGAATTGGAAGTAAAAAGAAAGGCGTTTCCCCACCCCCATTTTTATTAACATTGATCGCGACAAACTGGTGTACTTGTTATAGAATAGTAAATGTTTTTATATGTTCGTTTTCCTTTGCCTATTGAAAACAAATTCTTGAGTATAAATGACTTATAATATAATTTGTTTACTTAATACGGAATTACAAATTATTTTATATAATATATTGGATTTTGAACGTATATTAGCTTTTCATTAACTTTAAAAAATGATTCTATTGAAAAGAAATAAGAAAAGGTATAAATAAATCAACTATATTAAATTTTATGAGTTATTTTCCGTACACACATTTCAGTTTTATACGAGCTTGTTTGCACGAGATATTCTTTTAAAGGAAAACTTTTATTTTATATTTATCTCTGAAAAAAAACACGCGAAAAATTTATAAATTACATAAAATACTGCATATTTTTTTCTGATTAGAAGGCCAAAGTTTCTAAAGTAGAAGAATTTGAAAAAAAAAGTCTTTGAAATAAATTTTTTCCTTCTGTTAAAAGAAAGAATAGTAAATAGAATGATGCAATGTTTTAAATTCTTCAGCTATTTCGATTTTTTCCTTCGCATAACAATATGTATTTAACCATGTAAAAGTTACACTTTTTTGAGAATTTTATGAATAAAATGCTTGCATTTTTGTTGATTATAATGATGCATATTTTTGCTTGAGGGAAATGTTTTCTTAGAGCTGATAATAGTTAAGTCTTTTTTTATGTATTTTTAATAAAAATCATTTTAACAAAGATGAAAATTATTATCTGCGTTGAAACAGAACACAGATTAACTTCATTGCTTGAAGTTAAAATTTCATGTGAATTCTGAAGAAACTATGCAAAATTTATTTCCGTGGACATAGATACTGCTTTTAATCATGTGAAATTAGTTATATTATTACATTTTGTGTGATGAATCAACTTACATTTTTGAGGCTTCAAAACTTTCATTGTAAAATTAATAATTTAATATTTATTTATTGCATTACTTATAAATTTTTTATTTTGTACTTTTCAACTGTGTGGAATGAGGTTCTATTAAAATAATAATTTGCTAATCGAAATTCTAATAATTCTACAATATTTACTTCATTGTGTGTATTATATTAAAAATGATTGATTGTTCCTTTATTGGGTACAAATATATAGAAAAGCAATGAAACCTGTGCTTGAAGGAACCTGTTTAGTATGGGGGGAAAATGTAAATTTTCTCTTAAAATATGCGTAATATTTAAAAGAGTAATTTTTACTATATTTCACTTTTAATAGCTCAAATGGGACATATGATGATTTTAATACTTGAGTAAATTTTGTTTAAAACGTATTTAATAGAACTTTTGTGTCAATTGTAATTTTTTTCAAATATATTTGCTAATTTTGTGTAAAATTGCTTATTATTATTATTTTTTATCGATAAGTAAATATATTGGTTACGTTCATACTCTGAAACGTTATCTTCCTTTATGAGAAAATTATTCTTTTTTTTTTTTTGCATTAAAATGATATATTACCATGCATTAATATTATCAAGCTTTGATTTTTTTAATTCTACATATGGTTCTACATATTTTAATTGGCTACCAGATATTTCAAGATAGTAGTAATTTAATTTCGCGGGAGACAATTTTTTTTATTTTTTTATGTGTATAAAAGTGAAAATAATGTAAAACAAATAATATAAAAATTTTGTTTAAAGTCAATTCCTACTTAGGACAATTTTTTTTTTTTTTTTACTTTAGTTACTTTTTATTAAATAATTACAATTAATATAAACATGTTTATACATATGACAGAATCACAATATTAAATACCAAAATAAATTCATCCGGTAAATTAAATGGTTGGAATGCTGTTTAGCCCAACCACCCTTGGCGATAGGAATTATTTGGCGGTATTTTGTCAAATGTTGCTACCCTGGTCCACTTCGCGGACTTACCGTTCAGCCAAAAAAAAAAAAAAAAAAAATCGCCAAGTTTGGTAATTTTTGAAATCGCGCCAAGTGGTTGGACTAAACTGCAATTAAATTTAATTAATATTTGAAAAAACTGTATTAAGATCAAGTGTCATCCACTACAAATTAAAAAAAAAATGTATATGAATTTGAGTGAATGAATAAAAAATATTTTATTAACGATTGAAAATTTGAACAAGATATATATGGAGAGAGAGTGTGAACTAATTGTAGGAATTTAATAATAATAATAATAATAAAACTAATTTATATTTTGTTCCGTAAAAGCGAAACCCCTTATAATAATGTTTAATAACATTTTTTTTATCGATGTATACTATTTTTTCAGTTGATAATAATAATAAACATAATAGGAATGAATTAATGTTTTTTTATGCATTGAAAAATGTTCCTATTTTTTTATGTAATGAAGTATAAGTATCCCCCTTTTCTTGATTTTTGTAACTAAAATCATCTATTGAAATTATTTGCTTGAAAATTACCTCATACGAATATATGCTTAAAATTGCCTGTATGCAATATGTCATTTGAGATGAACTATACAGTTTTCTTTTATCTATGTGTATTTTTCTTGTTACCTTAATGTCTTTCAGCTTTTCATTTTATGACGATCAATCAAATAGTTTTTATTTTGAAAAAGCAATTTTTTTATGTTACGTCAGCTAATCTAACTTTAATGTGCATCATTCTACGGTTTAAATATTGATTTATAATTTGAATATGATTTTATCCAAATTCAATAAAATTGCAGGTATTAGTGAAAGGTTCATGATGATTTAGAGGAACTATTATCATTGAAACTTATTACAGAGTAGACAAATACTGAAATTTTTTGAATGTTTTTAAGAAATTTCATACTTCATTCCTTTTATTATTTCCTATAAATTCATATTTTTAAATAATTGTGAAATCGGAAGAAGGATTCTGACTGTAAATAATTAAACATGGTTTTTTTGGAGCGGGGGGGATTTTTGGAAGAAAGAAAAGTGACTTATAAAGTTCTTTCGAACATTTGAGTATTTACCGGAGGAACTGAATTCTCTACAGAGCTTTGATAACGTAAACCTTTGGCTGATATTTAAATTACCTTGTTTTCGAATTTTATATCAGATGAAGGGGAAAACCTTTTAAAGCATTTACAAGATATGGACATAGCCATATAATTTCATAGAACGAAATAATGTAAAAACGTGCGAGAGAATAAAGTAATAATTTTAAAAATAAGTTTAAGATTTGAAACAAAATGCTAATAAATATTGAATAATTGTAACTACACAAGTAATTAATTGTGTAAAATTGCTTATAAATAAAATTAAGTATTTCAACGTCATAATAAGTGTAACTGATGCTATTACGTAAAGTCTATTTCACATGGACATTAAATTTTTAAAGAAAATATTCTACTATGAAGCTTTATTATTAGTAAAACATAATATATCGGTGCATTTAAGAAAAGTTTATCTTAGTAAAAATAATATTTCAGCTCATTTTTTTTTGAAAGTTGTAACAAATCAAATTTTTCTCGTAAACTCAATGGTATGCATATTTTTAAAATACAGCTTTTTGCAATGTTAAATTTTCATTTACATTTAAAATATTTACAACACATTTTTTCTTGTAAGCAAAGTCATGAAGAATTTATGTTAAGAAAATAATGTTTCAAACGTTTTTAAGTCCTTTGTTAAAGAATGACATGTTCTCAATTATTTTAAGAATCAATTTTATATGTGATTTGGGTACATAAAATTATATATAAATTAATTTAATAATTCAATCAATAAGTGAAAATTACTTGAGTTTTAATACAAATTTTTTAAAAATCATTAAAAGCTTAGAAATTTTATTTTACTTGAACTCTATTCATATACTTAAGAATCCCACGGAGCTTTTTGTTGGTTTGAACCTTCTAAAGAATGTTTCATTTAAAAAATATGTTACATTAGTGTTGAACTGTGGATAATAAACTAAAATACTAAGCAATGACACTGTACTTTGACATTTATTGTAATCTTTCCTTCCTAAGACAATTAAATCGCTTTCACCTCGTAGAACCTAACACAATTTCAATGAATACTACGATGTCCACCGCTGCAACAGAACGTGATTACTTACATGATTTAAATTTCGGAAAGCATGTTTCATAAAATATTCACCAAGGAAAATACAGACCATCCATTGTGTTTACTGGCGTAAGCTAATTTCGACAGAATCGGCAATACCTCGCGTCTATCTTTCAAGCCATTTCATCCGAGGCAATTCAGTTCGACTCGCGATAAATAGTTTCGGCATTAAATTTCTAGGCTTCCTACTGCACAGGCGGATAACCTGCGGGAATGACACCGGAAACACACATCTGGGGATGTTTGCATTTTCTAATGAGGCATCTCTGAATGGCTGAAAGGAAATGTTTAACACAGGATGGCGTGTAATCCTACTTATCATTCGAGCGCCATTGGGCTCTATATTGACGGTAGCATCCATAGCAGCTGTTGTAGAGACGTCCTAACTGTGCCTTCGGGAAGCCTGCGGGGTTGATTATTCGAGCATTGGCTGTCGCATGGTAGGACCGTGGCGCGGGGGGTATTTATTATTTGAAGGAAATGGAATATGGAATTTATTTTCATTAGCAGAGTCGGGATGATAAATAGTGATAGTTGTTGGTAATGGAGGTCTTTCAGAGTAGCGCTATTCAAATTAAAGTAGACGTTTTCGGTGGCATATATGGAGAGTTCGAATATTGTATCTCGAGCTGACTTATGTGTAGCATATTCAGAAATTCAGAATGTGTTTAATTATTGATACAATGTATATATATATGCACATTACAACTATACTATCTTTAAATTAATTTATTAAAAGGTCAGATTTATGATTTTATTTATTTCATTCTTTCGGCTGATTAATTTTTCGATTGAAATTTTTCAAAGTTGCTGTATTAGAATTCAAATAGATGTTTTCATTGGCATAGGTGTTAATTGGAATGGCGTGTCCTTATGTTCGTCATATACTGAAAATTTATATTATTTGAATAACTAAACAAATATCAGGACAAGAATTCAATATAATAAATGCAGATCGGAACTTTGTTGAATTCGTGCTTGAGTTTCAATGTTTGTTATCGGTTGCTTTTCAATTTAAAACATTTGTTTTCGATGGGGATTATTTAAAGTTCTATATGCACGGAGACCTATACAGTGTGCAATAAATCGAATGTTACTGAAATATTTTGAGTCCTATACATCGTAAGGATTGGTTACAGTATTACTTATTGTACACATAAAAAAAATTTCAGACTTAAATGCATGTGCAGCTAGTTTAGGCGAATATATAAGTGAGTTCAAATCCAATCGTTTATCGATGCTACTCCAAACATTACAGGGTATCATTCTGATAAAATATTTAATAATATGCGTTTGCATTTGACATAGTTTGCTTTTGAATTTTCATTCAATTTCTGAAGAGCTAAAATAAATATAATATTATGTATTATTTATATTTATTGATTTTAACCTTGAAACACCGTGCGTGAGAAATCAACTAAACCAGATATTCATTCATTGTAATGCAAAACATCTTTTAACATTCAAATTACCTTTGAGAATTATATAGGTTTAAAAATATAATTTCTTTTCAAAGCAAAACAACACATTGTTAAATATTCGTTTCAAAGCAACATAATGTTTATCATTAAATTATTTTAATAAAAGTATAATGTGTTTTATTTGGCTCAAAAAGTATGTAAAATTGAAAAAAAATGTCTAATAATCATATCCATTTTGTATTGCTATCACACATATCAAAATAAAGCATTAATAAAACATTTTTGCAATCATTTTCTAAATATTGCGCAAATATTAAATATCAGATAATAATGATTTTCTTTCATATGTCTAACAAAATAAAAAAAATTGTATTTTAAGAATATTAAAAACTCACATTCATTTTGTATTGAATTATTTAAAATTTTAGAATAATACACAAGACTTTTACTACTAAAGCCTTATAATCATTTAATCAAATTATAAAATAAATTTTTGTTAACTTTTTCCTTTTGTGTATCTACTGGATCATCCATGTTTATCAATTTGCCTGATCTTAAAATGAATCAATTATACTACAATTAGACTTAAAAATCATCCGATTATAATTTACACAAATGTAATTCTGTTGTATACATAAATATAAAAACATATGAGAAATATTTTACATTAATAACTATTAGAACTAATTAAAAGTACTTTAATTAATTCAAGCAAATTTATTATCATCATTACTAATATTTTAAGTTGAGATACCACATATAAATTTCTAAAACAGAAATAATCTAAATTTGAAATACACATTATAAACCAATCAAAGCACTCTGCAATGTTTATTTTAAAATTTTCATTTTGAAAAAAGAATTAATTATAAATTTGGATTAGTTCACAACATAATATTTCTAGTTTACTACAAATTATTTTTTTATACATAATAAAATGAATTTAAATTTAAAAAATACTCATAAAATTTAACTTCTCAAAGTTAAATTTTGTCACAAATATTCATTTTGCTCATTCTAAATTTATTGTAGATTTTTATTCATCCATTGTATAATTTTTATAATAGATTTTTTTAAAAGAATGAATTAAAGATTTAGTTAAGAATATTGATTTAATTTAACTGTCATCTTTCGAAAAAGATTCACGGCTTTGGAATCCAAAGCAGCGGCAAAGCTCTTTTCATTTGAAAGTGACTTGTATGCGTTAATGACATTTCAGACGATGTTAAACTAAACTGGATGTACACTTTAGCATTGTAGTATTTACAATAAGAGATAACCGGATGAAATCTGGGTAGGGCTCTAGACTTCTTCACACGATAGGCATGGCGGTTTCGAGTATCGGAAATAGCTGAAACATCATAGTTGATTGGATGGACTTGGGATTTTCCCGTTCTGCATATCCCAGCCACTTTTCTGTAAAATTATCCTAGGGTATGTTACTGTAGTCATATTGTTAAATGAACAAAAGCAGTCCATTGGTCAGTATTCCGGAATATATTATTGAAGTCCACTACAGAGCGGCAGCATTTCGCATGGCAAGGGGAAAGCGTAGGAAAATGAAAAGAGAGCGCGAAAAAAATTGCATCCGTTTTTATACTGCTTGAGGTGTGGAAGATGACTCAATTCCTGTTGACTGTGCAAAGTGAAGGTGACATCTGCAAGTAAAATACATGGAGTTAACTGGTAGATTTATTTGAGTACAGTGCTGAAATATATTTTTGTGATGGAGTAAAAAGAAGTGAAAATGAAGAAAAGAAAGTAGTTATATACAGGAAGTCATTGTGTATATATATATATATAATCATGAATGATTAGAAGAGAGAAGACTGTGTGCGCCGAGGTTCATTGAAGGGAGATGGAGAGGCTTTAACAGATTTCAAATGTGATTCTTCGAATTTATATGACGGTAAATGACACAATTTGCTGTTATCTAATTTTTCATGCTTTTTCTAATATTATGTAAATATTGTCTACAATTAAACTATTTTTTTTTATCAAAGCATTGAATAGTTTGAAAATTTCTTCTGCTGTTAGAAAATATTGAATTCTTGTAATATATATATTGTGCCTAAATAATTTTAAGAATAAATAAATTAATTTTAACAACAAATTAGAATTATTAGTTGCATTTGTTTCCTCATTCTTGACCCTTTTTTCCCCTTATACGAACGTTTTAAAATTACACTAGTTAGGGTGTTTTAATTATTTGCCAATCACATTCTTAAGATTTTTCCTATAAATTATGTCAATAATGGGACATCATTAAATGCGTGGAATGTGCAATTATAGGTAATTCACGTTTAGCACCAAAAACTGCATTTTCTTAGACAGCTAAATGTATGACCTCATGGAAAAAAGATAATTTGTAGGAACATGCATTTTTCGCCAGCGTATCATCCATCTTAAGAAAACAATGAAACCGTTGTTGTGAAAGAGCGAATTAATTAAACGTCCCTGTATCTTGAATTTATTTCTTAATTAGTGCTTACGAGAAAAGAATGAATCTAAATAAAGTGTTCCTTTTTTCCCGAAAGTAACCGAAAGTATCAAAGACGGAAGAAACGACGGCAATTGTTGATTTATAGCCCTCGTTATCCTTAAACAGCAATAAAGTACCTGAAAGAGGACCGAATAATAGAAGACCTTTTTCAGTAGACGAGTCGTTTATTTTTGAAAAATTCCCCGAAGTAAAAACTTCATCCTAAAGACCAAATGTTCTAAAGGAAGAAGAAAGAAAGAAAGATAAAAACTAGTATCACAAAATGGATGAAACCCATTTTACACTATCTCAGTTACAGCTTCGTTTGATTCAGTTTCAACGTTTTCTGAAAGAGACTCTTTTGTAAAATGGTACGACTTGAATCGTTTCCTTTATGTACTATATATTAAAGTTTTTTAACTTTTCATTTTATATAAAACGACGTTTGTGTTTTCTTTCAACATTTTTTTTTTATGAATGTCGATTCTTGCCAAGCGTTATGATCGATTTGATTCGCAATAAAACAAATATGTTTCTACCGACGTTTTAAGAGTTATAGACTATTTTCACTTTCATTTAGCTCTGGCCTAATCTAAAGGAGAACCACATACAAATGAATGGTTCTTTAATAATTCAATCCTAGGATTAATTTTGATTTCTCTTAAGCATTTAAATTTTATTCAAGGCATGAGGTATTTTTTACGTAAAACATTGCGTTAAGTTATTTGTTCTGTTATAAAGCTATAAAAAGAAAACTATATATATATATATATATATATATATATATATATATATATACATCTTGTTACATTAAAATAAAGTTAAGATAGTAATAAGTGTCAAAAAGTGTTCAATGGATTGTGATAGATGAATTGAAGTCAAATAATAAAAATTAAAGTATTTGTTCTTCAGAATTTGGACTTTTTCTTTTTACACCTTAGGTTCGTCCTTTTTGCTGTATATCTATGGTTTTATAAAATTTAACAAGCTCCACATTTCAATAAATTTTCAAAATAATACTTAGAGTAAATAGTCACACAAGGAAGTTTTTAAAGAATACTTGCGAACCTAAAAATCAGTGTATGTTGCAAATTAAATTCTAGCACCTTATATTATTGACCGCGCATTATATTTTTCATTGGTCATTTTATTCCTTTTTTGTCTCAGTTCAAATAATGCAGGAATTGAGTTATCTTGATAACCAAAATATGCATAGTTATGCGTAGGTATGTCAGTTTTTAATTTAAACATTTCTGTGTTATGCGCCTGACAATGAAAAATGCGCATCAATTTCTAACAATTTTTATTATGTTACGAAACAAGCCCTCTAAAACAGTTGAACCTTTTTAAACTCAAAGATCACATTAAGTAACGCATTAAGAAAAACGTTATTTTTTTAGTGTTTTAATAAAATCGCTTACAAGAAATTAAATGCTTATATGCATTGCTCTCGCACGCACACGCACACACGCACTTCACACACACACACACATATTTGGAGTTTTCATTAAGCATGTAGCAACTGTCAACAACAAAATGATCTTAATTCAGTGTCCTTTTTACAGAAAAATGATGTCTTTTCCACAAGTTTCCACTGTGGTTAAAACTACTCAGAAGCGTGTTGTTTTATCGACGTGTTTGGATTCTATCGCTAAAAGGCTACTTTCAGTTGTTGAGATGACCTTTTTTGTTCATGACACAAACGATAAAAACGTTTTCTAGTTGTCATAAAACTTCATATGAAAAAAGAACTACAGGTTACAGTTATGTCTACCATGTTTAACTTTCCGATTTGTAAGAGTATGAGATTGTTTTCTTACTTATACAAAGCGTTGATCGCTCCTATAACTTTGAATATATTGTAGTCATTAAAAATAATGTATTCCGCAGTAAATTTACATAGAATTGTTAAGTTTGCTCCAAAGGAAAAACTTTTGGCTCTATTGACTACTGTAATAAATGATTCATGTCTGGAGGTTTGATCGCAGTAGTTTAGTGGTAATAATTTTGACGGAGATGGTTCTTACGTTAAGTAGATGATGTAAATCAACGGTTCCCAACTTTTTTCAGTCTGTATTATCCCAGCTGGCTCGGTTTCTTTCCCAGTACCTCAACCAGCAATCCTGAACATCCCTCCCCTGTGCCCCTCCTCTCACACGCAGTCTATTTCACTCATTTCAGATACCAAAAATATCTCTGAAAAAGGGGTAGGCTGAAAGAAATTAAATGATTTATTTTTTTTCATTGTATATTTTTTGTTTTTGTTGAAGCAAGCGGACAAATTAACACAAATATTGTAAAAAGAAAATTGAATGGGATGTTTGGGACTGCATTAAATCTAAAATTTTGAAAAATGAGGTTCTAAAGGGGATGAATATTAATCTCACACCCGGATCTGCATTTAATTATCTTCTATACTTTTTTGTAAGAATGCGGTGGGGGTAGACGTCGCCCGTTCAACAAACTTTGTACTAGCTACGGCAACAAATACATTACGGTGTTCTTAAAAAATCTCAATATTCATCACC
Organism: Nephila pilipes; assembly: GCA_019974015.1. Classification (NCBI taxonomy): domain Eukaryota; kingdom Metazoa; phylum Arthropoda; class Arachnida; order Araneae; family Nephilidae; genus Nephila; species Nephila pilipes. The sequence continues at coordinate 119,388 of BMAW01132851.1, forward strand.
GTGACGAGCTTCAAATCTCTCTAGGTTCACCACTCGACTATTGGAGTGGCTGTTCAAAGTGATACCGGGTGTTAATTCAGCAATTTCTCTTTTTCAGAAGTGGATAATGTTACAAATGACTATCTTAATAAAAACCTCTACCTGTTTGTTAAAATTCTTTTAATATTTTAAAATCATTTTGTTCTTTTTTGGTTGTGTGGCCACCATAACCATAATCTTTTCCAGTACCCACTAACGCCTTTTCACGTACTCTTGGAGTATTCATGCTACTGTAAAGAATCACTGCTGTAAACAATTAAATGCTGCTAATGAATTCTTTCTTAATGAAATGCACTATTATTTGTACTGGAAGTGTTATGACATTGAAAAAGAATGTGTGCATTGTTCTAATTTGCAACTAATTATACATTTTGTGAAATTAGTTGATTATCACAATTCACTTAGATGCAAATTTTTATTTTTGAAACAAAAAAAAATGTATTGAAAAAAATTCGTAATTTGCAAATGGAAATTGCCATGTTAAAATATACGAAAAAGTTAGATAAGAATAAAATGTTTAATCATGATATGGCTTTTACATCACAAAAGTAAAAAAAAAAAAAATATTCTGCAGATTTTTGCATTGTTAAACTTTTTTTCAATACGTAATCTGTTTTCCGTATTGATGCTTTCACCACTTTATATAACATTGAACATATACAAACGTCGTCAATTAGGAGTGTTTGTGATATCTGACATTTAATCGTAAAAAAACTTGTGCTTCTCGGATGTTTGAGTCTCTATTTCAGTATTTAATATTACATGTGGAGTTAAATCTATCAATTTTATTTTACTCTCCAGATTTACGTGTGAAGGAACATTATTTAAGAATCCAGTTATTGATTAAGAAAATTGGGCATTTTTAACATTATTAAGAGTAGTTGAAATTAATTGAACTCAGCCATTTTTTAAAATGGTATGCACTTCTGTATGTATGAGCGTACACTTTGTTAAATAAAAGAAAAGGAAAAATAAATAAACCAAAAAAAAAAAAAAAAGGAAAACAATGATTTAAATGGAAACGATATATATATTTTTTGAATTTCTACTTGGTAATTTGTAATAAATTAACTATAATTGTCTTTTAAATTAATAATCCATCATGGCTAATTTATTTAAAACACCACCCTTAGTTTTTTCATAAGATAATTATGTTTTTTTGTATACCTGTCACTGAATTTTATAAAATTTGTACACAAAAGAAATAAAAAAAACTCAAGTCATAAAAATAGCAAAATATGTTTCATTAATTATTTAATAAATAATTTCTGTAAGAAAGAGCTGGGATTATTCTTTGTCTACTCAAAAAATAAATTGAGGTCCTATAACGTTCTCCTTTGTATTAAATATTATTTTTTTTACTATGACAACCCCCACATTGCTTAAAAATGGGAGCATAATTAAAATAAATGATGGAAAACCGTAAGGCTAAAGAAGAATTTATGAATAAGCACCGCAATTATTCTTTATTTAATAACCTGGGTAATGAAAAATAATTATATTTGGCTTGTCTAGTAAATTATTGGTTTGAAATCAGACAAATTATTGAAAAATATATGTTTTTTTTTGCCAGATTTTGTATCATTTAGGTAGTTTAAAAAAATTACTGTTTTTGTGAGGAATTCAAATACCAATAACTGAATTTTTTTTTCAAAATTTTGCCTTGTGAGAAGTTAAATTTGCGATTATGTAATAAAATATTTATTAGTTCTTTTTATATCTTATTATGTCTATTCTGGGGAGGGGAGCGGCGAATTGTGTCATTAAAATACAAGTATCGAATTTGTGTTAAGAATATTATTTTTAAGAAATAAAATGTTTTGTATTTCAAATGGACAAAATATTCTTGGAAGCTTTTAAGAAAATTAATAGCGGTTTTATTTCATATGTTATTAGATGTTAAAAATTAATACAAACGTAAATGAGTTAACTAGGAATTTGTTTTTCATAGTGTTGCTTTGATACAATAGGTTATATAACTCTGATTGATATTATATTTATTATTTTACATAAATAAAAAGTTATAAATGATTAGTTTACTAATTTGAATTTATTTTTCAAAATTATTGTTACACATATCGATATACATTTCCTGTATTCAGAAAGGAAATAACATCTGTGTTTAAGTTAAAAACATGTTTCATGAAAGTTACTCGTAATTAGTTACACGAATAAAATTTCTTTCTCACAACAACAAACATTTAAAACAAAAAATTTTTCTACATAAATCTGATTTATAACACCACAACTATCAGAAACTACAACTATTAATATTTATGTATCGAAGTGAGACTACTTACGTTGTTTTTAGTTGCAATATTTGCGTTATTCCAAAGCATAATATGGTTGAATTTGAAAATTTTACTCCTTTCAGTTTTGTATTACATGTTTTTGTATATTTTTCGTTTTAATATTTTTAATAAATTTATCAGTTTTTTTATTGTATTCGTAAGTAAACATTTATATTTGTATCCTTATTTTGGATAATGATGGATAACTAATCGAATATAATCGCCATTTCATTCTCCAAATTCTGGGTTAGAGATAGATTCGGACGAATTACTCCTGCACACGTGGGATTATCTAAATTATTAAGTGAATGTTTTTGAATTAATCGAAATTTCGAACGATTAATATTTTTATACTTTCTTGGAATTTTTGTTTTCTTTTTAATTCCAATATTGATATAGATATATTTTTAATACAAAAGAGACACCAAATATTCAGTATTATAATGCGATGTTCAATTAAGAGCCAATATTAAAAATTGATTTAACTATGTTTAGGCTTTGCTTTTATATGATTGTGTAAGGAACATTAACCGGATAACTTTAAACATAATAAAAAAAGTGAATTCAGATTCTGTTTCTTTTTTCAAAACTTATGCAAAATTCATTAGAGTTTTTGTAAAACAGTATATATTTTGAAACACATCCTCCAAAAGAATTTTTTTTAATTTCGTCTCATTAAACTGCAATTACATATGTTTTAGAAGTCACATTTGTATAAAAATTTTGTATTTCTTACTTAATATACCTTTAAATTCGAAATGATGAAATATGATATGAATCATGCGAATTTCAAAATAAGAATGATAAAAATTTATCCATCACTATGCGAAAGAAGTTATAGTAGAAATATTAATACAAAATTAATTACTCAGATTTACTGATTCCAAAACGAAAACAAAAGCAAATAGAAATATTGTAATTAAGAGTGGCTACTTATCAATTTTCAAAGCGAAACATAAAATCTAATACTTTGGTTGTTTTTAGGATCTTTAACATTTAGAAAGTTTTATAATCATATTCCGACTTTTGTATGTTTAGCTGTTGTATCAGCTACTATGATTTTAGTAGAAATGATTTTGCATAATTCATAAGAAATGTGCAAAATAAAAGAATAGAATTGAGTGTTTAAAATTATTTGAAATCGCTAAAATTGTTTTAAATTATCTGTACAACCAATATATATATATATATATATATATATATATATATATATATATGTTTAAGCTTGAATTATAAATAAAAACTCAGCATTTACATTATTACATTAATTAGCATATTAAATAATTTTAAAAAGTTATTTGTTTGCAATTAATTTATTAATGAGTTATACAAATGAATATACGAAGAGCATGGAGAGCATTAATTAAAAAAAAGGTCACTTAATTTTAGAAAAGTTCCTTTCATAATGGAACAAAATATCATCGTTTGTTGGTTTTTCCTCGGAAAAAAAATTATACAAATAAAACAAAGTCATGAAGCATATATGTTTTTATGTGTAAAAGACTTGAGAATTTTTTTAAAAAAAATATGAATCACGAAAACTGATTATTTTGGAACACCGAGGACGGACGTTTAAAGATACCGACAAGATCCAAATTAAATAAAGAATTTGAACTGCTGACACAATTGATCACCGTGGATTTAAGCGACACCTTGGCAAATATTTGTTCTCCTGTATCATGTGTATTTAATCAATTGTCTTACGTTTCAGGTGACAAATTTTGTCTTATTTCAGCACCTGGTAATAGCACTGGAGTGGAAAAAGAAGTATTTTTAGATGTAAGACTTTCGGCTTTTAACGTTTTATGCTTGATGCGTTCAAAAGGAATTAGAGTACTCTTTCATTCTTATTTAATGCAATTAGTGATATAGAATGTATTCCATCGTATAAAAGTAAATACTTTTTTCAGTTACCGTCGTGTAACGCTTTTAGATAAAAGTATGCTAACAATTTTATAAAAAGCGAGATCAGTATATAAAGAAATATAATGTAATGTTTGATACCATGCATCAGTTATTCAAGAATCACTAAAATTTTGAAATTATTTTTAGAAGTAGCTGTTATTTAATGTTCCATATCGATACGTATCTTGAAATATTCAATTAAATACATATTGTTGTACTATACAGTTTAAAAAACTTTTTATACTAATACGCATTCTGTAATCTTTATAGCTTAATAGCATATTTTACTTACTAATCTTTGATAAAAGTGTTATGTCTTATTAATTCATGAGTAATAAAATAATTTTCGTTTCCGTATTTAGTTTTCAATTTCAAATAATAATAATTATAGTAATGAGAGACAGAGAAAGAACATAGAATAACATTGTCTTCTAATAACTCAATATTTATAATATCATTATGTTAACAAAGACAACAACAACAACATAAATAATACTATGATAATAATATTACTTTAAATTCCAATTATAATAATAGCTTAAAAATAATGGAAATACTGAGTTAAAGTAAAAATTGAAGTCTTACACTAAAGAAAAAATTTCAACCTTCGAAATTATGTAAATATTTCTTACTTGTAATTAATTTTCACTTTTCTATTTTCTAATACATTCTAATCAAAACAGAATGAGAAAACTTGATAATAATTTTAACAATAATTTCATTATGTGGAATATATAAAAAAAAATCCATAATTATCTTTATTTCAAGTTAATCTGATTCAAAAGCAAAGTTTTTATGAAAGACACTCTTTGGCGTTAAATAATGGTATTTTTTAATTACTTTGAAAATAATGTCATTTAACATCAAGGTAAAAATATTCTATGAATTTTTCTTTTCGGTATGAAATAACATTCTAATTATTTTCGCCAGAAATTAGAATAACATTTCACAATCTGTTATTTCGCATCCTTGTCACCATCATCCGTTTCAATCTTTTATAAAAATCTCATAAATATTAATCCAAGCGTACCCGCACACATAAAGGCAGTAAATAAACCTGCAAGTAATTCGTTCGTATTGCTATTTAGTAAAAAAGTATAAGTATACCGCGGATGAACACAAAAAGCAATAATGAACTACGACAACACGAAGCGAAGAGACAAGGTTTGGAGAATTAACGTCTTTTTTCCTGTTTTCCTTTTTTATTCTTTTTCGTTTTCTCTTTTTACATTATTTTTCTCCTTTTCTTCTCAGCTGCTCATAAGAAACAAAAAAATTCTCTAAGAAAACGGGAGAAAAGCAGGATATCGTGGAGGAGAGTCGTTAGCATTCATGAAGTGGAAATTGCTCGAGAAGAACAGCTTCATTTGAATATCGTAGAGCGCATTAATCACCGAGTGCTCTGCTCACCAACAATGGCTGTTGCGTAATAAAAGAGTCCCAAGGTAATCACCACGTGGGAAGTAAGGGGTGGTGCAAATAAAAGAAACGAGGACAGTCACTTTGAAAGGAACGAGCATCGGTTTTGATGACTATCATTTACAAAAGCTACCCCCTTCTTTTACCAATGGATGATAGAGTTGGTGAGGATGGGTCTCAACTTTTTTTTTGTTTTGTTTTTTTACTTTTTCTCTGTCTACTAGGTATTACTTGGAATCGCCAAGAGGCAGGGCATGCAATCGGATAAAGTAGAAAGTGATTTTATTGAGTAATACTTCTTTCTTTATTATTCAGGGGCGTTTGAGGCAAGGAAGGGATGGACCAGAATTTATCAGATGCAGTCTCCGTTTTGAATGGATGATTGATTTAATTTAGTTCCTTTTTCTGTGTCGAAATTTTTTAAGTAGTTCGTGAGAATTGTGATTTAAGGGATGTAGAGTACCCAATAAGTTGTTTTCGATTATAAAATTGCTGATTTAAATGAAATACTCATAGTAGAAATCATTTGGATTTCTTTTATTGGTATGTTTAATCGTAGGAAATTTAAATAAGAACAGATTTTCTCAAATTCTAGATATATTAGACTGTAGGTATATATATTTTATGCCACAATACAGGTTTTAAGTCATGTATCATTGCTACAAATAAATATTTGCCATAAAACATTTAATGATCGAAAGTCGAAAGTGTGTTAATGGATCATATTCTCATATTATTTTTATAACTAAAAATATGAAACATAAAAGTTCGATTGAGATTAGAAGTAGTATTTATTTACATAATTTAATTGCTAAGTGCAGGAGGGACAGAAATATTGGAAAACTTGGGTCTGCAGAGTTACATATTGACTTGAATCCGAATGCATTATATATTTTTTTATACTGTTACTGATATTCTTTAAAATAATGCATTTTTTTGTAAAAAATTAGATCATATCAGCACAAGTTTCTATTAATGTTCAGGTTTTTTTTTTTTTAGAAAAACAATTTATGAAAGTATTACTCTATTCTTCAAAAGGCAAATTGTGCAATTAAAATTGCTCTTTTAATACGAAATGGATATTATAAGCCAATAAAAATATCTGTAAATACAGGAAAAGATTCATAAAGAAACAAATAACCGGATTTAAATTTTGGAATGAAAAAAGCATATCGTTATTTATTTGAAAATTAGTCTATCCGCTCCACTCACAAAACTCTCATTAGCTTCAGTGAAGTTCACAAAAGAACCCCTTGAAAACCTTTTTTCAAACCACCTGAAATGATTTGGTGGTGGAGATTGACGGTGAATCGTTAAAGACTGTAACGGCTAATCGTTACGGCTTTATTTTGCCGTAAACAAATTGTGGCAAAATCAAGCCGTAAAACATATACTAAATGGCTAAATACTACAAAAGAAGGAAAACAAGATAGATGTGAGGGAATGACAGGGGGAAGTTATGAGAAGGCCTCAGTGAGACGATTATCATTTCCGGAGGGTGGGAATTTACGTGGATTTTATTCATAAATTGTGATAAATGAAAAATAGTTTTCCAGAAATGACAAGTGTAAGAATTCATAAGCGAAATAACTATTACTTTGCGTAAAAAAAAGGCGTGAAAAGTGTTGTTTCCATTTAAAAATTGGATTTTTTTTCTTTTTGTTATTTTACTGACCTGACAAAGGTATACGTATATATGTTGAGGGGTAGTTACAAAAAGTTTCAATTCAACAAATATTTGATTTCCTTTTGCGATAACGGATAAAAAATAGTTTTTTGTGTATTAATTACGAACAAAATGAAAAAAAAAAAAAATTAAAAGTATTTAATAACTTTTGAGAAATAATGAAATTGATAAAAAAAAAAGAAACGAATGAAATTTTCTAAAAAAAACATCCTCATAGAGAATTTTTCTGTCAACTAAAGTAAGAATAGTTTTACTTAAAAAATTGAAACAAATAGATAATTAATAGAAAAATGTTGCCGAAGGATCCAGAATTTAAAGGTAAACACATTTAATATTTTATAGACAGGATTAATGAATACGGTTAAACAAACTGTTTAAATAAGTAAAATGAGAGGATTCTTTTAAAATGATTGATTTTTATTTCAAATAAAAATCACGAACTTGTTTGAAGAACTTTGAGAAAAAAAACAATTATTAATTTTTTAATAATAAAGTATAATGTAAAATTGGAGAAAAAACAATTGATACATTTCATCAAACCATTTTAAACGATACATACACACGAACTCCATTTGAATTATTAATCAATTTTAAAAAAAATGGAATGCAGTGCCGAAGAATAAATTTTTTAAAATCGTTTTTGACAAACAAATAAATTTTTTTGAAATACATGCATTGTGGAACATATTTAGGGAGTTTAACTTCCAAGGGAAATAAGCACTTACAAACAGTGGAAGCTCGATTGCTGGGTTGGCGTAGATTACATTACATGACAGATACATACAGAGTACTATTTATTCTAATTTATTGTAATTTAATATAAAATATTATAGTTGATATTAACGGTCTAATAAAGTGCTTGTTGCACATGCATTTGATATGCAATTATGACATTTTTGTCGTGTGAATCACATGCTAGAAAATATAGTACAATGTTCTCGGACACGACATTGTAGTCGAACATTTAGAAGAACTTTTATGCTCTTCTCTTAGGAATTTTTTTTATGTTTAACGAAATTGCCCTCTTCTAAAGTAATGTGACATAATCCTTTCTTTTGGTTGGAAAGCTGAATTAATCAACTCTTGATCACTGAGCACTTCAACTTTGCACCTACGATCTGTCACGTATGGTGCGGGGTGAGTGTTTGGTTCCTAAGAAATAGGACTCTTATGAGGTGAAGACTTGACCTTAAAGTTGATAGGAAACAAATATTACTTGGATCTTTTTCATGAGTCCAGTTGTCTTTAATGAGGATCTTGTCCTGATGTACGGTATCCCCTACCATAACTTATTTACTTTTTTAAAAACATTGACCTTTTTTACTAAATATGATGTTTTAAATTTTTATCATTTTTACTTTGTGTTTGTTTCATATTTTCAATTTTTTTCTATTCTGATCGATTTTAACAAGTTTTTGGCGCAACCTTGCCTACTTTGGCTCTTGCGCCATTAAACTCAACAGTCACTCACTCACTCACCTGATGTACGGTAGACCACTAATGAATTTGTTAAGTGTGGTCAACGCAAAGATGTTACTATTAAACAATGAAGTTGAAGCAAAATAAAAAAAAATTGATCTAAATAAAACAGGTACTGAAAAAACTTAAATATTTTGATACAGTAACAGCAAATTATAAGATATTTTTAGAATCGAAATATTTTGATTGTTAGATAGGTGATAATTTTTGTTAAATATACTTGTTATGTCCAGAAGAAAACTCATGTTTGTTTAAATTATCATGTTTTTATTGAATGCTCTGAAATTATCGATAATTTGTATTTAAATGAAATGCACTTGTGGTTAAAGTGATTTTTTTTTATTGTTGCTAAATTATTTTTTGTCAATGCTATTTATTAAATCTGAATTATTTCAAAGTGAACATGTACGATTTTGAAAGTTAATTCTTAAGAACGTTTCAAGCAATAATAATTACATAAAATGATGAAAATTGTTACAGTAAAAACTAATATAATAATAAAGTAATATCATGCTTCTTTTCTTATGAAAGTAAATAAAATATTCAATAATGGACAGTTTGATTCTTCGCCAATTTCAGCATCTGCTATAAATGACCAAACTGGTAGAAAAAAGATTCAAGATCTTGGAATTTTCTTAAACATTTTATACGAAAATTCAGTTAATGCTTTATTCGTTTATCGTAAAGTATAAAAGGCAGCTTAACAGCAAATGTGTCGCTCAACTGAAATTCGAAACGAATGAAAGAAAAAAAAAAATGAAGTCTCAATCATTCATGATGTGTTCCAGAATATGGTGTATTGTGATAGGAACGAAACCGAAAGGAAAAGATCCTAGAAAGAAAATCCATTTTCTTCACGAGGATAACGGGTGCCAGCATTTTATTAGAAATACCAGCTCGATGCAATTCAATTTCACCAAAGACAGCCTCAATAAAAACTCATAAATAATACACTAGTATAACGCTTTTCTTATTATGAAGAAGAGACTATCACGCATGGAATATGGTACGCGACTGCAAATGCAAGAATCCGATGAAGAGGAGGAGAGACAAGTGAAGTGAGTCTTGACTGAGGCTACAAAATCACAGTAATAGAAAAAAAATAATAAAGGAATTATTGATAAAATGTGTTGTAATAAATTTTGTTGTTGCAATTTTGGTGGGGACTCGAGTATAGACTTTCAAAAATCTTGGAACAGTTGGGAATAATTTATATTGAATATTACTTATGAATTTATTGTTTAAAAATTAATCCTTGTTTTAACTACTATGGCCACTTTTAAGAAAATATTCATGATGTCATAATTAAATAAATTTTAATAGTTTTATTTTTATTTTTAACATTGAAATTATTCTTTTTTCATTTATATGGCCTCTGGTATTATCTTGTGTATTTCATTTCCCCCAATTTTATAGATTTTGGTGAGGATCACAAGATATTAAATTAACATTCTTACTGCTCTGTGCATTAAGCAGAATTTTAATAAAGCAAAAATTTAATTTTTTTCATAATTAATATTTTTATTATTTTTTCCTTTAAAATGCTCAAATTCTTACAGCCTAATCGAAATACTCATTTAAAATATTTATAAATTTTTTCAAAGTACAATATTTATGGTCGTATTCCAAAATACTGAAGACATCTGAATGACTTTTTTAATGTTCATAAAAGGCAATTACGGATTAATATTTATAAAATACGTAGTAAAACATGGCAGTTGCATTGCCTCCCAATTCACAGGTGGTATTAAAATTTTTGAAATAATGAAAATGAGCTATGTAAACGAATTGGCTATTAACGAATTCTTGTAAGTGACAATTCGGTAAAACATGTTTTTCAAAATCTTTTAACGCAAATGATGGAAAGTGTTATTTGATATAAGACAATAATACTTACTTAGCTTCTCATTTAAAGTACACGTAAAAGTTACGTAATATGTCAATAATTACTGCTATTAAATCTCTTTAATCTAGTAATAAATCTAACTAAATGTGCATTAGACCACTTTCAAAAAGACGTGACTAATCATGTCTTATGGAACGTTTTTTGATGATCTTGATGCAGAAAACATCAAGACTAGTCGAACAAAATCTTGACGTTTTTGGCGAAACTTTGAACTGCGGGTTCAACATAGAAATTATTTTATTCCCTATATATAAGCGATTTGTCTGTCGTTTCTGTTTCAGAGTTCATCCAAAGCAGATAGGAATAGCACTCGGTCTTAAAGCCTGAATGAAGTTCCTAGACGCTGAGCAAAGTGCCACGAATGTCTTTGTGGAATGGGACGATAATATACGATTGTTCAATTTATACTGATTTAATCTCAGAGGCGGCAAGCTCAAATCGCGTTAGAGTTGTCAGCTTGTATCCCTCATTTGCTGGATAATTTACTACTTCAATATCTTTTATTTCTATTTGCAAAAAAAAAAAAAAAAAAAAAAAAAAAAAAAAAAAATTGATTACTCTAACATGCAAATTTATTAAAAGAAGAAATGAATTGATTCATATAGGAGAGCTGCTACACAGCCCCATGATCTAGGATCAAGATTTGAAGTGTTAAATGTATCTTTTGCTAGAGTTCGTAATCCAAATATTAACTTTTCATAATTCTATTGAAAATTTCAAAGTTTCTCTGATAGTTGTTCCCAAGAGAATAGAGAACTTTTTTCTTAGTTTTGAAGTTTATGTTTGATACTGTTATCAGTTATAAATCTCTCATTAATCAAAATATCGTCGAACTGGGACTGAAGAGAGTCTCTTTTCTAATTATTTTTAGTGATTTTCTTTTTTGAATAAAACTTTAGCAAAATAAATGCCTAGAAATTAATTATGTGATTATTGGAACCCCGAAACATTGAGCGAGTGATGATTCCACATTTTATTTTTATGCAATTTTTATAATAAGCAATTTCTAAACTATTGTTCAAAGTTGTTATTACAAAAAATATAGGTTTCACTATTTTACATTTGTGTGTGTATGTGTGTAATATTTGAATCAATCATCATTTTAGTTTAGTCAAAAAGGCATTTGAAGTTGATACATTATTTAGAAAAATCCTGACATCAAATTCGTAAGTTCTGTAAGTTTATGTAGTTGGTAAATCGTGTTGTTTTAAAATTTTGTTGGTAATATGATGAATAAATTATTTGAGTATAAATTATGTAAGTCAAAAGTTTAAGACAATTAATTACAAGAGCGACCAGAGGTATTTAATAAACTTTTATTAATTTAATAGTACCGTACAATGAAACATTTTTGCGAAAACAACAATCTATTTAAGTATAATGTGCCAAAATGCATTATTTATTTAAAACATTTACCGATTGAAAATAAATTAATTCGTAAGATATATACAAAATTGTATCTTTTGGGTTCATTATGAATTCGAAGTTTTTCTTTCGTTTTTTTTAAGAGAACAACATCCTTTTTTTTAATCGATACAAGCTGAAAGCGTTCTTCGAAAATTAAATTGTTCGATATAGACCACTTTCGATCAAAAAACAGCAAAACCTCCATTGAAAAATATCAGTCTCCGGAAATGGTAATTCCTTTTCTAGAATTCTAGTATTCTTTCGGGAACGACACTCTAGAGTATACACAATATTATACGTTTCATTTTTAGGAGTGATATTTCTTGTTTTCTACTCCGCCTTTCCTACCCGGGAGTAAATTTTTTAAGAAACACTGGTAGGCAATTTTGCAACTTTTTTGAATTATTACGGACATAAGGACGATCCGCTCTCGCGCGCGAATACCTTAGAATAACTTTCACATCTGGGTGCTTTAATAACGAGAGGAATAAATAAATAAAAATGGGAATATCTCAACGCGATTTATCGGCATGAACGTTTACGGTAGATGGTTCCGTCGCTGAGATACAGGTTTTTCTACCTTTCTTTGTATACATATATGGGGCAAAAATTGATAGCTGCATTTGGAGGGTAAACGTGCATTGGGGATTCAAATTCAAGACATTAAACTTTTATGAAGATGGACTATTCGCATGGGCTGGGGAATGTGAATATATATCGTAGTTTAATTTGTAGTATATTGTCTAAAAATGCAAATCTCTGAATAGTTACACGAAATCTATTTTGATCCATAAGGTGCTAAATTCATTGATCTGAATTTAGTACCGTGTGGATCAAAATAGCGGTGCAAAATTGAATTACAAACTAGCGGTGTTGAAGAGATTCTGTGGCACTTGAGCGTTATATAATTTAAAGTATATTAGTGAGAAGTTTTATAGAATTCTTATGAACTGAAAATATGCTGTTTTCTACGCATTAGTAATTACCTATATGTATAAAAGTCCTGTTTTCAGAATTTGAATTGGAAACTAGTAAAATTCACGAATTTTACTTATATGAAAAGGTCATTAAATTGATACAAATTTTGTTAATATATACACAAACTTTTATAAGTATTTTTAAATGAAAGTATACTATTTTAATTGTGAACGAAAGTTTGTAGATTTTTGTGGTCGTATTTGTGAATTTTGTTAAAAATGTTTGCTGTTCTAATTATAAAAATTTGAATGTATATTTCTTATTTACTATCTATATGTTGCAAGTCATATTATTAAGTTAACTTCTATATTTATAAACTGAAAAATGTTAGAAATTTTTTATTGACATACGATTTCATATATTATGAAATCTTTCTCGAATATTAATCTGTTATTAAGAGGTACTGTGAATACTAATTTTTTTTGGAAAATCTTGATAATAGGATATACAGGAAACTCTTTAGTCTTTTCATTCAAATTCTTAGATTGGCTGAACCATATCTTGTCATTTTTTTCGCCATTAGTAATTGGATATGCATTTTGTACAGGATGAAAAAATTGGTTTTTTCATAAAAAAAAACGTTCTCTCTTAATTTGAACTGAATTATTGAAAATAACCCGAATTGGAACTGAAAAAAGCACTTGTTTTTGTGATTTCCAATTAATGACCAATATTAGAGACACAGTAAAATATTCTGTTGAATTAGATTAGAAAGTGGTAACCAGTGGCCCACTTGCTATAAATTGCCGATAGAATTTGATCATTATTTTAATGAAGGTAGTTTTCATTACATCATAACACATAATATTTCTATAAAATTTTCCTTAAAAAAGGTCAACTCTTAGAGGTAGCATGTGATTTGCTTATATTAAATAGAATATAAAATGCGGCAATCACAACTGGTTTAGATTTAAGAAAAAAAGTTCGGTTTCCATTTGGCAAAATCATTTTCCTCTGTAGTTCACGGTTCTTTAGACTCTTGTATTCCCTCCTGATGTTTACAAGCCAAATTTTTACGATGTTTAAATCGCCAATATGTTTATTTATGGATTATTTATTACAAAGAAATTAAACCTGAAGAAAGCCTATTTCGATCCATTTGGAGGAGACACGATTTAGTAAATATAGAATTCCGAGATTTAATCTTGAATCAAATAAAGTCCTTTATACAGAACGGATTTAATACATTCTTTGGAAGACTGGGCTTTAAAGATTTTGGTCTAATTTGGAAATTTAAAAAATGCAATGTTTTAATTGTAGTATTTATTATGCCATCTAACCGTGATAAAAAGTATCTAAATCTTTTGGCTAAGCTGAAACATTTAATGTGAAGTTTCTTGAAAATAATAAAATAAATTTCGAACTCATTCTTGGTTTAGGCATTATTTACATTACTTCGAAGAAAAGTCAGCTGCTGGATGGAAAACATTTTAAGAATAATTTGGCGATTTAAAAAAAAAAAAAAAATAGTGGTGAAATATACATGTGATTAAATATAAGAAAGAACTGTGTTCGAAAATAAAGCTAATGTGATTTGATAAAATATTTTTACTGTATCAGATTTAAAGAAGCTAAGGTACATTAAAGCCATATTTTGATTTAAAGTGCTACGTGAGTTCCATGCAATGGCAATTCATTATATTGACTACGCTTGCAACATATTTGTTAAAGCTTACTTCAAGTGATTGCTTATATTTATTTTATGTTTCCCGCAGAACTGTTATTGTTAGTTCTTCCACACAAAACTATCTACAGATTAAGGGAGATAAGAATATAGGAAGAAGCAGATAAATTTAAAAAAAAATTATTTTCGTGAATTTTGAAACTGTAAATCTTCGTTTCTGTTTTTTTTTATGCACTAGAATATATCATTTGGCTAAAGTATATCAATGCAAAATACAAACAAATTATTATACATTGTTTTTTAAACATGTTTGCTAGCAATACCTATAGCTATATATTTAGGATCAATATAAGTTAATATGTGTTTGATGTATTTATGTTTCCCTTATACATTTCATTTAAAATAATTATTGCTTATATTAAATTTTGGTCGTTTCATATTACTGAAACGACTCTCTAAGGAGCAGAATACACCTGAGCGTGAAGTTCACTTTTTTCGTCAACTTAATATTTGCAATTTTTAGGCCTAATGTGACATTTGATAAAAAATTTGGCATGAAATGTTTCATTAAAAAACAATCTTCATTGCGGTTGTACATTGCATCAGCTAAAAATATTAATTTCGTCAAATGATTATTGTGACTAGAAATGAGATGAAAATAAATTAATCATTTAAAGTCATTTCTTTTTCATTAAGAACAATGAATAAACTAAGCTTTTAAATTGTTTTTTTTTAACCTGTAAGACTAATTATACCAACGGATTGTCTTCTTTGTAGCTTTTAAGTAACTTTCCTCTAGCATCTTTCGTGTTAGTATCTCAATTCTTTGAAGGAAAAAATATTTTTCTGAGAAGTACCTACTTGTTTTGGAAGTTTTATTTCGCGTTGTTAACACTCTTTTGTATAAACGACATATTGAAGCACTCTTTTCCTCAAACAATGTGTTAAACCTTTAGAGAAAATAAGAATATTTTAACTTTCAATAACACTATGCAACAAAGAGAGTAATGTTTCATTACATGTTTGTTAACAATGTATCAACCCAGAACGTAATGTAAGTATAGTAATTTAAGTTAAAGGATTTTCATTAATTAACATTTGAATTAAAGCATTTTATGCTGGAGTATACTTACCTTAATCATTTCAATTAACTGTAAAACAAATTTTATATGTGACAAACAACTATTTTAAAAAGAATGGTATGGTACTTATTAAATCTGAGCTGAAAGATATCATTATGAATTTTTGTACATATGTATTTTCATTTTTATTTAGTATTAGAAACGTTTACATGGACTTTTTCTTTAAATAATAAATTTATTATCTGACACACCTTTCTCATATTTATGATGTCGTACAATAAAATTTTGTAATTTATAATGTTAAGGGAAATAAATTGCTAAGTTCCTGAAACAGGTCAAATGCATCCTGAAATATTTTAGAACAAATTAAAAATGTTTTTTTTTACTAAATAAATGTTATATTTTATATGATAAATATATAGGTCGCCCAAATGAAAGTGGGACTGCTGTTGGTTCGAAGAATGATTTAAAGATTGCAGTGTATAAGTTTTTTGATTAACGAACGACACGCATAAGGAAAGCATTGGCTATACATAGTTGAGTTGTTTTGCAGACTGATACAGGCGTCCTAGCTGTTCAAGAGATGATGAACATGCTGTATGAAGAATCTTCAGAATTGTTTGAATTGCTTTCGTGAGCTGACCAAAGACGTGGCAGTCGCAAGATGAGAACCAGAATTCTACAGAGCGCAAAATGTTGCGCAGTTTTCCATTGTAATAATCGCAACAAACCTTTTCGCGAAGTATCACCACTTTCTACCACTTTTTTGCTTTCTAAGTTTGGACAACACTTTGTGCACGCACAACATCCTGCCTCTTCAAACGACGGTGCACGTCCCCTACTTCCATTTGGATGACCTTTTAATCTATTCATCTGTAAATAGCACATAAAAATACTTTTTATTTATCAATTCAATTTATCTGTTTGCCTTTCTGTATTAGTATAATATATATCTGAACCAAAAATGTGTTTTTTATTGTGCTATTTTCAGTTTTAGTATATAATTATTTTCATTTATATGATGTAAAAAATAACAAATTGAAATTTACATAAAACTGTTCAATAATTCATAATATGTTCCATTTAATTTTGTTCGACCAAATGCTAGAGTGCTATTTTAAAATTGTATTTGTTTCTCCTCACACACACAAAAAATGTTTAATAAGAAATGAAGTATTTTACTGTATTTTGTATGTTATTTTTTCGAAAGTAGGACGTTTGAAGGTTCAGTTACACGTAAGAGTCATTTTTGGGGGAAAAAAACCCCACACACAAAGTGAAATTCAATTTTCTTTGAAAGCTTATTAGACTATATTTGCATTTTTTATTCTCTAAAAGTTGAAATTACACAAATCCTTAAATAATTGCTAAGTATACTGAAATTATTTATTTTCTCTGGAAGCACCTTCCCTGGACATCATTTTTTGTTATATTGAAGACATTTTATTGAAATTTATTTTGCATTGAATAGTTATTGCATACAGAGCTGTAATAAAATAATTATTTTTTGTTTCCATACAAATTAAAAACATCCATCTCCAAAATTTACAGTCAAATAAAATTTGTTTTTAAACATTACGAGTATTCAACATGATCAATGTTGAATAAAGTTTAAAAATGTTTTAAATGTGTATGTTTAAATTTTTAACTGTATATGTTTTTTTTCATATTTTCATTGAACTGAATTATTTAAATACAGTTATAACAAAAAGAAAATCATATTAGGGGAGTAGTACATTATACCTTGTTAGGTTTTTTACTGAATGTTTAATCAGATAAATATCTGAACCCCCATCATAATAATATGGAAAATCAGATCAAATGTTTCAGACATATATATTTTTATGATATAAAATAGGAAATAAATTATAATAACTGTATAACTTGTTAAGCATGGTTAAGAATCATTAATGAGAAATTTGTAAACATTAGAGCTGTAATTGATACTATGTTTAGCTACATCATTTTGTAACACGCACTCAACGAATTTTATAAGAACATTTAATTGAAACTAATGTGTTTGGTGAAGTATTTCGGAGTTATATAAAAAGCTAAAGAGTATAGAGGGGAAACGCAGCAAATTTTAAATTCCCTTTGAGACATGTTTGTCGATATTTTTTTCATTTTTTAAGAAAGGAAGGGAAAATTGAAATTTAAATAAATATATATCTATAAATAAGGAAGTATTGAAAATTTCGGATATTTCATGTTTTTTTCTAGACTTTATATTTCATGTATTTTATACATGGAATTTTTAATATATGTATCGTATTTAATCAAATTTGATTAGTTACTTATATTAATACTTAATAGTGTTACTATTATTTCTGTAATTTTTTCTAAATTATAGTAGTGACTAGACATTATATTAAATATTTATATATAAATGTATTATTATTATTAAATATTAATATTAAAAAACTTATTGCAATTAAAAAAGTAAATGTTTTAAGTATTTAATAGTTTATTTAAAAAATTTTTTTATTGTTTCATGTGCATTTATTGCTATTCGTCCTTTCGTTTAAGTTTGTTAATTCAAATAATCTCATTTCCGGACAAAATATCTTTTTTTAATATTCTGTACAATTTTGAAACAATGTTGCAAATCCTTGATATTAACTGTCATTAAAATAAGACTACTCTAGCTGTTAGCAGATTCTAAGCTTCAGCATTAAGTTTTAGTTGAATGAAAAAAAAATTATTGCTAAGCATTTCTGAAAATCATTAAAATTATTTTCAAAAGGGCACATGAAAGACATTGCCTTTTAAATGCATTCTAATTATTTTAATTATTCAATACAATGATTAGTGTTTCTTTCCTTAAACTCAATCTCTGAAATTTATAAGACATGTAAAAAATTATATTTAATGTAATGCTATTACGTTTTTCTTTACGACTTTATCTTTTAATTCTTAACCTGTAATTCCAATTTATTTTCTTGTTTTACAGATAAAATAAAGGAAAGCTGTTGAAAAAAGAAGTTCAAAGGTAAGAAAAGAGCTTTGAGAAAATTAAACTTTCTGTAATTAATCAATACAAATACACTAAATATTATATTTAGTTTGCATTGATAAACAGGTAGTGACTTATTTTACATGAATAAAATTTCATTTAAACAGTGTTAATACAAATAATTTCCTATTAATTAATTAATTAGGTATTCAGTATCGCAGTATGATTTCTCTAATTACTTGTTTTAATTTATTAATTTATTTGAATTGTAATCAAAATAATGGCATGACTCAGATTTAATTAAAAATTTTAAATACAAGGATGGGAATAGATTAAATAAAATGATTGTTTTAATTTTACCATCTGAAATAATTCTTTTTTTTTGCTAAAAGAAGTGAAACTTGTAAAAGAGCAATACCAGAGATATAAAAATACATACTTTGTAAATTTATTTATGACATTTTCATTAATTATAATTAATTAATAAATATTCCGAATGAATTTTTTGAATTCATGATGATGAATAATGCATGACAATGATTCAATTTAACACTTTAAACAACATATCACGTTCGTAATGCTATGACTAATATAAGATTACAAAGCTCCTCATTTTAATCTACAATTTCCCTAATTATGAAACATTAATAATTCATTTCATTAAAACTTTAAATAAATAATGAGGCAAGCTATATATTTAAAGTGCAAAAACGAATAATTGTAAAGCAAAATGTTGATTTCGATTTTATCACCCAATTTCATCTTTTTTCCCCATTCCATTAAAATTATTAGCATTTCTTAAATCCTCGAAAAAAAAATTGGGCTTTGTTTCGAAACAAACGCTAAGAGAACTTACAATCTACTTTTTAATGCAAGATCTGGAAGTTTGAATATATTTAAGACATAAAATTCCTCTGGATGCGATATTTGGACGAAAGCCAACGGTTCGTTCCACAATTGTAGCCAAACATGCTTTTGAAGCAAGCAATTCGAAATTTTGGGAAGAAGATCAAGAAATGGGTTGCTAATCGCTTATGAAAGCTTTCTTCCGAAACGAAAGCAATTACAAAGAAGGGAGACAATTCTTTTCCTCGTTTAATTTCCCTCTTTTAGATTTCCATTTTTCTGGAGAAGTATAATTTGATATTAGAGAAAAGTCGTTTTAAAAATGTTCTGTTGCTTTATATTTGTATTTGAAGTAATCCAATTGGAGGTAATTAATCAATGCAAACATTTCCATGATTAATGAGGGAACCAAGATACATTTATGTTTATGTTAGCATAAAATGTAACATTTGTATCAAAGTGACTAAAAATGAAACTATTGATGAGTTGAGTTGTTTGCTTAATAAATATTAAAAGACATGTAAAACACATTAATTATAAAAATGTCGTATTCAAATTTTTCATTAGAATAATATTATATGGAGTAATTAAAACGTGTCATTTAAATTATTTAATTCATTGCTCAAATAAAACTAAAACATTAGAGATGACAGACGGTGTATTTTTTAATAAAGTTTAAAGTATAAGAATGATATATTTTCTGTTTTATTATATTAAATTCTTTAAATTATTCTGAAAAGAATATCATGATAATTTTAGTATTAGTAAATATAATTTTATGTAACATTATTTCTTTAAGATTGTCATGTATACAAATTAGGATTATGAAGTCCATTGCAGATGTATCCATTGATCTTGCACCATTTCATCATGAAGTGAATCATTTTTTGAATTTTTTTTTTCAAAAATATTTCTTAGAATTCACTTACGAAGATACTCAAAATTTCAGTGATTGTAGAAAACGTTTTCTTGCAAATGGATATTATAAAATTACACAGAAAAAACTGTAATTGATGAAATTACAAGAAATCCTTTGATTAACCAGTTCTTAACATTTTAGGTTTGAATTGGTAAATACTACGTTTATTTGATAAATAACTCATTTTCAAAATCTGAAAACACATTTAAAGAGCCATTTTTGAAGTTTAATTATAATTAGCTTCGAGTTTTAGAACTTGATTTTATGTTCCTCTTAAGCTTCATGAAAAGTTTCTGGAACTGTGTTGCATCTTTCAATAACGGGGGTTCTTTATATGCCACTAATTTTGATATTTTAGTGGCATATATATGTAGTTAAAATACTTGAAAGAAGTAAACCTATCGATTGATTCCTAACATTTGACACATATGCACTGAATAGTGATATATTGAAGACTTTTAGATGGAATTTTCGGATAAATTTTTTTAAATAAAGCTTTCTTAATGTTTCAGAAGTATTACACTTAAACAAATTACATGATTACATAATTAATTAACTTAAGGAAAAGTAAAGTTACGATAAAAGTAAATTTATAAGGTTATTTGTAAAATTGTAAGCATAATTTTCGAACCCGATTAAAAACACACTACTAAGATCTGATCTTCTCCTTTCAAATATATGCGTGTAATGTCAAACATATGATGCAAACTTCATTATATTTATTAGTATTTACAACATAATATTAAAAAATTGATTAAAAATAATACCTTTTTCACTAAAAGAATTTTCATAGGAAATTCGGTTCTGAGGTATGTAAAGTTCATTAAAATTAACTCTCTTTACAATTCCAAAGTAAGCTTCTCCAACAGCATTAATGTGCTTCGAGCAATTTGCTGTAAGAAGATATCTATTTTCACCATGAAAATTAATAACTTTTCTATTCAGTATTTTTATGCAATGAATATTTTGATTCACTGCCTATGCACACTAAATAATCAAACTAGTTTATGTAGATGATTATAATTGATGGAACAGTTTTGCGGAGAAAGTTTTGTAATTTCTTTACAAAATTGTTGTAACGGGTTCTCTCGCGTATTTCCCGCAACTGAATTTAAGGGCTTTGCTATGACGTTATTTGATTTGAGAATCCCGATTTGTAAGTAAACGGGAATTATGTAAATTATTATTGGTATACTTATATTGAAGTGCAGTGAATAATAGAAGGCTAGGCAGATACCCGGAATTTGGTTGTTCACATCAGATAGCTAGGTTGACGTATTCTTTTGGTGTGGGGAGTTTGAAGTTAAAATGTTATGCGCGCAATAATGTTCACAGTAGTTTATTCGGGTGATGGATAGCTGACATTGGAATTGATTCCTGTATATTTATTCCTGACTTGAACCTCCTTTTGAAGTTAATGAGATTAGAATTTTCGCTTAATCCTTTGTTGAAGACTAGAGAGAGTTTTCCGCTTTACGTACTTAACAGTATTCTAAGAATGGAATCAATATCAGTGGGATTTATTTATTTACTCTTTCTTGACTGAACTTTCATTATGTTTCTATGGCTTAAATATTTAATAACGAAGCTGGAGCTTCACACTGTTTGTGTTCCTCATTTGATGTGATATAATCAAGGGATACGAAACATTTCACGAATGTATATTGAAAGTCACTTCTTTAGGTGATGTAGAGCTATCATGTTCCATATTATTTAGTATTAGAATATTTAAGTAAAATATTTAACATTTCTTTCTTGTTGTAAAAATAAAAGTAATAGTACGATAAAAAGGAATTAATTCTCTGTGATACTGTATATATAACAGTGTATAAATACTTATATAGTGTTATAAATATCAATATATCTTAGAAGTGCATTTTTTTATGAAATCAGTGTTATAAATATCTGCTTATCTTAGAAGTGCATTTTTTATGAAATGATGGGTTAAATTTATTATTGTCTTTTGAAACGGAATGAACAAGTATATAAATAGCATACATTGGCATGTACTAAGAATGTTTCTTTGATTGATTTTCAACATCACGGGAAATTCCCATGTACCAAATCTAATAATATATCTTCCATTTAACTTTATTATTGTATATGTGATTATTAATTATGATATAAAATTTAATAAAAATAAAAATATATCCTAGTTAGAGAAATCCTATGTGTTCATTAGAAATAAATTGATGTGAAACAGATTTTTTTTTAACATGAAAGTTTGCCAAAAAGGCAGAGTTTTCCTGTAATCTTTTCACTTTTCTTGATCTTTTTATATATATTTCAGATTAAATAAATTTCTTTAAAAAAAAGGGAAGACTTCAGTTGCTGTAAATGTTTCTATCTCCATCATTAATACTTTTAAAAGCCCCCAGGAAAGATCAATTTTTCGCCACTATTAACCCGGACGTGTACTAAGGAAGAATAATAAATTGCTTTAAAATTTAAAAAAATCCTTACGTGCGTGATATCTAAAGAAGACTCTTAACGCGGCCCTGCATTGTTTCACAGTTTCCCATACTTTTTTTTTGAAGTTATTGATTGAATTCTTTGAACTTTTAACCTTTCTCGTTAAGAAAATTACTTGTCCTCAGCAGAACTTTTGTATTTTGACAATACTATGCTCAAAAAACCTATCCTATTGAAATGATTGGCAGCCAGTAGCTTAAAGTTAATATATTACATCTTTGAGAACCTATCCCGTGTCTAAATGAGATGCGTTTTTATTTTCTAAATTATAGATTTAACATAAAAGTTGTGTTTGTGGCGTTTTGCATATGCATCGAAGCTCTTTTCTGTTTTTGAAGAAAAATATATTGTTTACATAGTTTCTTCATACAGTAATTGAAGAAAATATCTAAAAATGCTATTATGTCAATATAAATTTTCCTCAAGTTCCCAAAATTGTATAAGATTAACAAAGATCGTACATTTGTATAATTTTATCATTCAAAATCATATATATATATAAATTTTGAAAAGAGTATAACTATATAAAAATTATATTTATAGAAATAACTTAAAAATGTAAAAACTAAACTATGCATGTAAAAAAAAGACTTTTGAAAATATAATCGAAAAATCATTTTTATTTTTTTAGAATATATTTTCCTATAACCGAAATAATGTAAAATTTGTCATATCATTTATACTATGTAAAAAAATAAGATCGAGTTTATTTAATCAACTAAAAACAACCCTGACAACGTACTAAATTCGTTGAAATTCACAAAATTTGTTTATAAATTAGAAATATTCTAAATTTCAATTTTAAGAAAAGAAAATTTGTTATTTATAGGAAACCTTCTATTATCGTATGCATTAGTAATATCACATTATCAAATGGAAATACTGTTTTTTGTTAGAATTTTTCCATTTTGATTGATATTATATATCCATCGTACAATTTTATGTGTATTAATATAGAACAATATAATATTTGAAAAATGAAGTAATATGTGTTTATATTAATATCTGCATCATGTAATACGTTCAAGAAATTAAGTTTTGTTTGATTGATTTTAATTAGTTGATAGGAAATAGGTATTGAAACTTGTGTATTTTTTCATAATCATGCCCGAGAAAAATTTGCATCTTGCTTAGAATTGTACATTGCATTTCGTTACACTTGTAGAAGTTTGAATATATATAAATAATGACATACGAATAAATATTTATTTAATATAATTAATATCTTTATTTGGTACATATAAGTATTTCTGAATGAAGATAATTACATACTTTTCTGATGTTATATTCTTTGCACTTTTGGACGATACCTAAACAGTAAATGTAAAAGTGTTTCCTCTGAGAAGAGATTTCAATATAAGTTCAGTTGCTTATCATAAAAAGTAATTCATTTTAGAGAAATTTTCTTGAATAAATGAAATAGCATTCCATTATTGTTACTTGAAATTTCGTAAACTGTTACTCAATGAGTGCTTTTTAATTCATTTTTTCCTTAAATTAATATATTCTAATAATAAATTTAGTTAATTCAACTATTAATACAATATATTGTAGCTAAATTATGGAAATGTATTTAATCTATCTGTAATTTTTTTCAACCCTTTATTTAGAGAATAATTATGTAGCATAAATATTAATTCAAAAATACTTTTAAATGTTTGTAAAATGTTAAAATTATATTGTGTTCTAATTTTTTAAAAAACAATATCTTGCAAATGAATCAAATCCAAAATGAAACAAAATTTTGTAATTCAAAATCATTACAGAATTCTATTGAATTTACTTTTTTTTTTCAATGTCTGGAAAATTCCATATTGAGTTAATATGAATATAGATATTCCCTAATTGTTTCATTTAAGAAACGATAACTTACATTTTGCTTATTTGTTAATAAACAAATGATACGAATACAAAGTTAATACAGTGTACAGTTAAAAATTAAAATTTAGCAAGAAATTTGTTAGAACTTTTGCACTAGAAGTATTTATTTTCTCAACAATCACACTTCAGTTAAAAATGTTATTATGTTGCATTAATAATTTGAATATACATTCGTTTACTTAAAAATATTATGTAATAGATGTAATCTTTATTCTCTGTTGAAAATGTGAGCTATTTTTAATATATTTTTCTGTTTCAGAATTGAAATCAAATTTTTGATATATATTCAATACATGACTGAAAAAAATATTTGTTTATAAATAGATTTAGACATATTTAGTGAATACCATTATGTATGCTTTTTTAAAATCATTTATTCGTGCTGAATTCATGAATTCATTTCCAAAGCAAATGCATTTGAATGTGTTTGTAAATAATTTAGCAAACTGATTTTTTGGCATTCTTTCAGTGCATTTGATTCATCAGACAGGCTGTAATAACAATATTATTCTTTTAAGATACCGTTTAAATTGTATTAAAAGAAAGATTTAAAAAATTTAAGAATGAAATCCTCTAAAAATATATTAGAAATAAGTTGCAGAGTCAGTTAAATAATGGATGAGCCACTCATTTATTAGCTCAAAAGATGAGAAATTTTTTTCCCCTCTTCACATTTAATAAATTATATCCTAACTTATTCTATATAACTTAATTCTTTAGAATTAAAAATGTATGGAATATTTCAAATGGCAGTTTCTTTATGAGATAAATATTTTGATAAACAAATAATGTAGTATAATAATAATATGAACTTCAATAACCATTCATTTTCAGGTATTCATTTAGGCAAATTCATATATGTAGTAATTGATAATTTTTTTTTCTCCCTAACTTATTGTTTTGAATATACGTATTTCAAAAATATTCCTGAATTATTGTACAGATTTATAATTTAATACGTGTCCGTATTCATATACGTTTTTGTTATATTAATATAATTTGAAAGAATAAAAATAAAAACGAGTGTTTTAAATTGTGTTTTGCAAATTACAATTTTTAAATTTTAGAAAAAAGAGCATACAATTTATTATTATGAAGGAAAGTAGAAATATTCCCTTTTTAAAGTTATTTATGTATCTAAAATAACATTTATAATTATGTGTGTTTATTATTTGAAATCATATCTTTAATAGTAAGGGCTTTTGATGTATCATCACCTTACTTTTTAAAATATACAAAACGTTTTATTAAGTAGTTTTACTTTTTGGTAAAAAAAAAGGAGATATAATGATTACATTATTTTTTTCTTAATTCTCTACAATTCTGAATATCTGACCGAACAATTCTGAATATCTGACCGAATTAGACGTAAGTATCATTTTTTATAAAAAAGTCAACTATATAAATTATAGAAAAGGTATATTTTAATGCAGAGAACAATGCAGCTACAAACTTCTTTTGTAGTGATGAAATTTTCTAATACAGCCTGAATGGAAATAATTAAATAATGTGTGTATATGTATAATGAATTAACTTCAATTTAATAAATTCACTGAATAATAATTTAATTTTTTAATTTTTCCTATTCTCTCTAATTCAAAAGTAAAGAGTTTATTTCTATTTCCTGATCCAATTCCAAATTATCCTTCTATTTATTAAATCACATGCTCATAAAATTTGTTTAATTCGCTTGCCCATAGTCGTAAATTAGTCAGAAATAATCCCTACTAGACTTTCTGTCTGCAGCTAAAAACATAGGAATCCCTACACCTAGACCATGTGACTACCATATGACTATGTGACCGAACCATGTGACTACCATATGACTATGAGATATAGGAATCCCTACACCTAGACCATGTGACTGAAAAACGTCCCTAGAAAATCCCCATTATAAATTAACATACACGGTGAATAAGCTCTCTCTTCTGGCTTTTCGCTTCAGCCGTGATAGTCGAACTCGCGCTGCTCATCTTCTAAAAATATATACTGTACCTCATATAGTAACTGTAAAAATATATTGTAACTCATGAAACTTAACGGCGGAATTGTATCTCCAGCCCTCTCGTTTTCGCTCTGCTTGTAACGTTGCTGCCCTGCGCTCTGTATTGGAATGCTACTTCCATTGTGATGTTTAATATGAATATCTTCAAAAATAAAGATAATACTCAAATGTGACGATAGATTGGTATTCAGCTACTACATTTGTCTAAAATGAAAGAAAGGTGTAAGTCCATATATATATCGACTTTTTTAAAATTTAGATTAGAAAATATTTTATTTGACAATAAAGCGTCATTCTAATCATTGTAGTTGTCTAAAGTTGCGATTATCTAACTTAATATCTTTTTCTAATTATACAATTTAGATTTTTCTCTCTCTTCAGATAGCAATTGTTACATAAGCTATTGGTCATCATATTTCATTTAACCCTTTGACGGTTAGGCGAACCAATATTTTTTGCTCTCTTATGATGCGGAACGCTACGATCAAACGGTCGCTGAAAATGGCTGCCGTTTTTCTCCCTGTGGCTTTTGAAAATGTCACCCCTTTCTGACGGTGATACGGATAGCTCGCTCGCTTTTAAGATAGTTTTTAAAGAATTATTTGCGGTATATTTATGTAATATTTACAACAATTTTAACTCGCTCATTTAAACAATTCAGTAAATGATAAATATTACTCGGGGCTTGAAAACTTTTATTAGTATTGCATTATTGCCTCGCACTTGAAAGGCCGTTGTCTCTCGATTCTTCTTAACTAGAAAAACTATCATCAACCTCAAAACTTGAAAAACTGTCATAATCAATTCAGAAAAAACATATTCATTATTAGAATTATCAATTTTTCGCTTTCGAGCCATTTTTCAATTACAAACTCCCGCCAAAGTACACGAGAAAAATGACTAGATTTACAATAACTGGTTTGGACATAATTTTCCCTTGTAATGCAAAAAAATTTAAGGTTCCCGTACTGCCATCTGTACGCTATCAAATTAACTTAACTTAGCCAGAAGATATCGTTTGTAACTCGAATAACGCGGACGAACTCAGCTTGTCAGCGCCCATTGGGGAAAAGTTTTGCCACGCGAGTAGGGTTCATCTGCAACTATTTGGGTCAAAAAATTTCGGACAAGTTGCATTCGTTGTGCCAATTATGATGCGCTGTTCAAATGATGAGTTGGACTCGCTCACAACCATTGAAGGGTTAATTGAATTTGTAATTAATTATGCACATGTTTCTAGTATTTTACTACTGTTTTATAATTTGTAACACATTCTTTTTTTATAAACTTTGAATGATGAACATACAAAACATTTTGTATAAACTGTTCTAATTTTTACACGATTTGTAACTCCTTTAACTGTCATCTTTTTACGCATAAAATTGCGTGAACTTCCTCTTTCTCTCTCAGATCAATTCACATAAAATGTTTATATTCCATAACATACCTATCATAAATCTTCCTAACGTGCACTTAATTTGAATAAGCTAACGCAATTCCCCGGAATGAATCACTAACGATTATCAATGAATATTTAATTTACTGCATAACTAATTTAAATACTTTTAACTACTCTTCGTACAGTTTTGATGGAACAAGTTCCTCGAACGTGTTGAATATTTGAAGTACCCTCCATGAATCTTCTTAAATAATTTGAAAAGGGAATGTACAGTTATATGTAATCATAACTTACGTGAAATAATTAAATTGAATTTCATTTCCTTGAGGGATGTATTGTAATATATAATGAGGGATGTATTGTAATATATAATGAGGGATGTATTGTAATATATAATGAGGGATGTAATGTAATAATATTTCATATTTTCCCGATTGGAGTTTTCACAGCAAACGTAAAAAGTCGATTACGCAAACTTGGGGATCTAAGTCTTTTACCCTTACTAGAAAACCCCGAGGACGTGCGAACAATATTGACGTCATTGATCGCATCAATACTCTTCTAGTCTGACATTTGTATTCCTTCTCGATCAGATGCCTTAGAGAAACTCAGTGAATCATACTTAAGTAAGGTAAAGGTAGAGTACTTACTTATAATGTGAATGAATAAGATGACCTTGATTAAATTACTGACTCGATAGATTCCGAGTCTACTGACTGTCTCTCCATCTTAGCTCTAAATACTTGTGATATGGCATCTGAAATCTTTGTCATATTTCGTTTTTGAAGAAATTTAACTTGAATCGGATATATTTCATTTTCTTTGGCAATAAATATTAATATTTTATGTTTTATCGATTATTCTGTGCCTGCATCATATTCAGAATTTTACGCATGAATTGTGATTTAACTCTTATTAATTTTGTTGAACAGTATATTTTCCTCTTATTTTAAAACATATTAATGACTTTTTCGAGATTGTTGCCACATTGCTTGTTGCAAGCAATGTTTTATTCAACTTTCTTGATTGTAAAAATACTAATACTAAGTGAAAATGTCTATTCATCCAATTAAAAAATAAATCTGAAGTAAGTGTAAAAACAACCTCAATTCTTAAAAAAAGTATTTTTGTAACTAATAATATTCAGTTATTAAAAAAAAAAACCGTGTCATACAAGAATTCCTCCTTTACACAGTTAAAATCAATATATGGAGGCATGTATTTAATATGTATGGAATGTTACTTATAATCTAAAACAAATATACAGGAAATTAAAAGCTATTTTTTAGATCAAATGAAGAAATTCAGAGAATTAATGAAGAAATTTAAAAAAAAAAAATACTTTTCTTTCAAAGACTGATGTATATAGAGCAAAATTTATTTATAAATGAAAAATAAATATTTTCTTCCCTCATTGTAGCTAGTTTAACAATATTTTCATTTTCTTTAAGTTGAAACCAATAAGATTTATTAAATCCTGTCCATAAAGGAAAAGAAAAGACTGAACTTTGTTTAATTTATTAGAAAGAGGATGATTATCGTTTGAAATTACCGAAATGTTTTGTTTGTTAGCAGTAGTTATATACGAGTTATATTTCATCAGGTATTGTTCTTATCATTTAAGCTATTTTAGGTTTAAAAATTGAAGTTTGTTTGTTTTCTGCGTATTAGTATGCATTTTTCTTTATTCTAAGCATTAGAATTCTGGAATTGTCAATCTTATGAGTTCTACTGTGTGTATGAGTATGTTTGTGCAATTTTGTTGTAATTATTTAAAATACAGAGATATTATTCACTAAAGATTATCTTGACACTAAATTAGTTGTCAAACACTTTTATTCATTAGCAGAATTATATCACCGAGTGCGTAGTTTTTCTAAATTTATTAAACCCTTTGAATTGTGGACATCAAAAAGCTAATTTAAAATGAAATAACTTAGCTCTTTTTTTCGTTCATAATGCTTTTCTTGCCGTCTTTGGAATTTTCATGCTACTGAATTATTGGTAATAATAGTAATAATAATAATAATAATAATAATACATGAACAAATACTTTTTAACGCATATGAAAAAATGCTCAGTTTTTTTTAGAAAATACATATACTATTTGGAATTTTGAATTTAAAAAATAAGTAACGGTACCCTATTTCCTGTTTTGTTTGTCATCTTAAATTTAATCACTAACGTAAAACATATAATGCTTCATTTCTCTATAAATATGTTATTGCATAAATAATATTAAAGCTAATTTACGAGTAATTCTTTTCTTATTAACTCTTAATTAGAAACATTACACTTACAAGCGAATTTTTCCATTACAATTTATCCGATACTTGACTTAGTAAAATAATTTATAGAAGGATATTGCAGAAAATAAGCTAAAATAGTCAATTATATTCAAAATATCTTGATGAACTCTTCAAATAAGGGAGATGCAAGAATACTTCTTTCAAGAATACTAATATCAAGTAATTCTCGTACCGGAATACGATACGAATATCTACTGAGATTGTCCTGACAACTCTTGAGTCCTCATTTCACCATATCTTTTAAACATGCCAGATTACTTCCACACACTTCACACTAACAACCTTCTTTTAGTACAATATTCATTATTTCAAATAAATTCTTTGTCCCTTTTATTAGATTTGATTATATCTATTCACTTCACTTCCGAAGTTTACTGAATTTGCATTACGTTCCAGTTGATCGGGAACAAGCTGGGAACTTAAATATAAAATCAGAAAGAAACTCCAGAAGTTAGTTGAAGGGAAATAAATCGCGAATTGTTCATGTTACATTTAATGTCCATGTTTTCAAGAAAAAATAATATAAAGTTTGAATTATTTCTCATTCACAGTTAGCTTGAAAAGTGAAACAATTTGTATTAGTGTAAAAAGTAATGCTATTATAAACAGCTTCATTATTTTCTCAAAATAATAATTTCTTTAAGAAGGCTTAAGAGATTCTATTGCGACTTTCATAAGTTTCGTATATATTTAAGTAAATCTGTACGAGCATGTGTAACTACA
Organism: Nephila pilipes; assembly: GCA_019974015.1. NCBI lineage: Eukaryota > Metazoa > Arthropoda > Arachnida > Araneae > Nephilidae > Nephila > Nephila pilipes. The sequence continues at coordinate 150,712 of BMAW01132851.1, forward strand.
CTTTAAAAACTTTGTTGGAGTAGCAACTTTTAATGACGCTATTTACGAAACGCTTCTGTTTACTATTCTTTTTTCATCTTTTCGAGGTATATTATTCATATTAAGGTTTACTAGTAGTTTACATATCTCTCTATCACGTTTGCACACCTTTAACTACAATTTTGCAGATTCAGTGTACTGTACAGTAAAATGTTCTCGAAGCCCGTGTTCTTCTAGTGCTAATAAAACTAATATGTTTAAACGTATGACTAGAGTAACTTATTACGACTTGTTATAATTCTCATTGTTCTGTATTAATTTTTCTTTTGTTGTGTATTTTTATCAACACAAGAATATTCAATTCCATTAATGATTCAGTGTTTGAATTTAATTTTGTAGTAAATAGAATGACGAAATACTTTGTGTGTTGGATATCTATATCGTCAAAATGTACGTGAATGCATTAAATATGAATTTTAATTGTTTCAGTTTTTATCTAGAGTGATTTATCTTTGGTATCCCCTTATTAAAATTATGTTGACACTCGATAATCCGATTGAGTCATTTTTCTGGCATGACTGTGATTTCGAACAAAAGCGAACGCTTATTTTTATACTAAAGCAAATTAAGTAAAAAACCATTTGGGAGTCAAATGTTTTCATTTCCATCTTAAAATTTGTATTTATTGTTCCAGTTGCTCACTATAACTCTTCAGTTGAATGATAGTATACACGTCCATATTTCATTTCTCTAAATATTTTATTGCGTTAATAATATTAAAGCTTTAATTCTATTAATTTACGTATAATATGTGTGGGTTATTCTTTTCATATTAACTTTTAATTAGAAATATTTCGCTTCTCTAATTCAATTTAGGTGATATTTGACTCAAAAAAGTAATTTATAGAAGGAAATTGTAGAATTTTAGTTTTAAATCATAATGCTGTAAAGTTCTAACAAGGACTTTTTAGGGTAAACCCCTTTCCTAATTAATTTGATATTTTCCTCCGTTACTAATTTTTTTTGGCTAATGTTGTTAAACAATTGATTGTTCCATGTATTTCGTATTCAATACATGGTATAATATGTGTGGGTTTATTCTTTCTTTCAAAAAGTACTGATTTCATTTCAATAATATTTTTACTTGTTGACTTTAATTAATAGAATTAAACTTACATGAAAAAATGCCTTTTGAACACTGATTATAAGTTTTTTTTTAAAAAAATTATTATTGTAATATTTTTAATTTTTAAAAGGATGGAGACGAGTCCGAGAACTTTTACAGTAGCATTTTCAAAAGTAGATTTATTCATTCACTTTTATTTTAATTTTTTTTGAAATTTAGGAGACTTATGAATTTCAGAAAAGGAGTGCCTTTGGGGGATTTCTAGGGACTATTTTACCATAATAAATTTCGACTTTATGATATCTTAAACTTCGATATTATTATATTTTAATTTCCGACCTAATTATATATTAATCTCCAAATTTGAGTGTATAGAAACGCATTAAAGACAATCGTTTGTTTTTTATGTTTAGAAATATATTAATTGGCTTTAAATTAATCCCTTGACATATAATGACAAGTTGGGGTCGTCATTCATTTCATGTACCATTGTAGACATTGACGAGTATAACTCGTCAACAATTTTTTTCGGCGAACGCCGTACCCCACACGGTATATTATTAGACTAACTCGTATACCCGTTCTTCGCACGGGTGAATAGAGAAAAGGAACTATAGATTAAAGGAAAAGTTTTTTTTTTTTAAATGAGAACTAACTTTTAAAATGTAATTTTAAGTGAAGAGAAAATTGGAGTCCTAGGAAAGAATGATTTAATAAATAAGATAGCAAAGTTACAGAAATTATTTCTTTCCGATGAGAATAGGGCATGATTTGATAGGATAGATTTATTAGAGGGTTTTTTTAAGCTTTTGTAATTTTAAATAAATTTAATTCATGAAATAATGATTAAATATTTTAAATAAATTTGTAACTAATTCGAAATGTTTCATAAAGCCTAACAGGATTAAAAATTCAATAATAAAGAACGTTATATTTAATTTATTTGCACATGTTTAATATTAAAATGTTAATAAATCCAGTTATCAAACATAAAATATTTTAATGAGTAAATAATACTTTATTTAAATGCATGATGGATCAATAATATGCAAACCAGAACCTTTTTAAAGAATTGAAACAAAAATTATTGAATTTAAAATTCATGCAATTCTATTTTAAAATTCCATGCAATTCTATATTTGTATTGATTTGACAGGATAGTATTTTTATTTTGACATTTTCTGGAGACAATTTTTTTAATTAGTTAAAATCAGAATCTTCGTTTAATTTTTTTTTAATTTATTATAGTTTAACTGGATTTTTTTCATTACACTCATTTAACACACACACACACACACACTGTGTTTCGCTTTTATAGTTTAATATACTTACACTAAATCATACACACACACACACACACACACACACACACATTTTATGTTTAGTTAGTGGAAGTTTTTAAATTCACCTATGCAAAAGCATTAAATGCTACATTACAGCTTCATTAAAATTTCATAATTGTTTTACGAATTACGTTTTTTTGAAAAAATGGTTTTTTTAAAAAAAAATTATGAAAGCTTTAAAAATGTTTCTTTGTTGAATAAATCGCAGGCTTTACACCTACTGGGCCCAAATTTGAATTTTTAAATTTTATTTTATTTACTAAATCATTTTTTTTCTTTGAGACTAATTAGTGATTTACTTAAAATAAAATTATGTTTATAAGTTGACCTCGTTAAAAAAAAACTTATCTTTCGATTTGGATCGCTATATTTTTGCAATTCACTCGTAGTTAGCAAAAATAATAAAACAGGAGAAATTCGTGCTACACATGTCAACAATATATATTCAAGTTTTTCTTGAAAACATTATTTTTTAAGAAAATAAATTTCGTAATTCTTTATAAAATTTTCCTTTATTAAAAGTGTACTATCTCCACTTAGTTATTTTAATTCAAATATATTTATTAAGTCAAAGCATGATTTCAAATTCATATGCTCTTCACTGACATAAATTTATTTAGACATACTTTCTTTAGGAATTTCTAATGAACAAATTCGTTTTCGATAATTTAAATGTTATTTTCAAATAGTTTTTACCAGATAAATAAATTCGCAAAATCATGAATACATTTAGAAATCTGTAGTAGAAAATTTGCCATTTGGATGGAAAATAATATTCTTTGTGTTATGATGTCCTTTCTTAAAATGATAATTTGTCCTTTCATTCTAATTTCGCATTGATAAAACACACTAAGTATACAGTATAAAACATGCTGGGATGATTTTAAGTAAATCAAACAGAAAACTTTTATCAGCTCTATTTTCATTTTCTATTGAACTATATATCGGTCGTTGATAAGTATCAACGTAACGTAATTCATGAAAATAAATATTTTTACAGGCTCAAAAAAGGGAAAATAAAATTTATAACCACAAAAAGAGCTTAAATATCTCAACAAATAATATGAAATTAATTTAAAATCTAACCTTTGAAATTATTGACCTAATTAATCACATCACATCGAATATCAAAGTTGCATTTTTGCATTCTTATTTCTTGGGCACTCCATTCTTTCGTAAATCAGCCAGCCTACGAATCATAAAAGGTAAAGAAGCTGAAACTAAAAAGGAAGGAAAAAAACACCAGTAATTACGAGCAGTTTAAATAACTGACACTGGCAGATTAAGACAAATCAGCTACTAACTTATCACAGAAAAAAAAAAAGGGCTTATTTTCACCTAGCAAATTTCTAAGCAATATGAAGTCTAAAATACAAAAAATTGAGTACTATATTCAAAAATCAGTCATTAAAAGAAAATAGGGCTAGTTTTTACAAAACAAGAATATTGAAAACAAAACAAATTAATAAACAAGCAACATAGAAAACAAAAATTTAACACTCAATAAATTAGAGAAAATCGTGAACACCTGCTGAAAAAAAAAGTTAGTGAACATAAAGTAGGAATATTAAGAAACAATGAAGCAGATTAATAAACAGGCAGTCTAAAATACAAAAATAGATTATAATTAACAGTAGTTATATTGAAAACATTCTTATTATGAACAAAATAATATTTATTATGAATAGAATTCAACAACTGAAGATATTATGTAAAATCTAGCAACTGTGTGTGTGAAAGTAATGTGTTACATTTACCCGTAATTTCCAATGCATTGAAATGTCCATCGCTTAAATAAAAATTAATGCTTCAAGAAAAAAAGATAATGAACAAAGGGTATATAAAAAATGTCAGAACAAAATAAAATATTCAAAATGAAGTCTGTAACTATTTGAAAGAAACAATGAAATTACATTGACAAATAAACCCAAAACGTTGTTTGGCTGATTCAAAATTTATGAGTAGTGAATTAGTAAAGTTAAAATGAATTAAAAAAAATAATAAAATATGAATGAAAAAATGGAAAGCAACGTAAAAAATTCAAAATGGAATGATATAACTATTTCAAAGTAACAATTTCATTACATTAACAAATAATCAAAATGATTTATTTAGTGAATTTAAATGTAAAATTTATCATTATTTCTTATTTATTGACAAATTTAGTTTTAATACGGGATTTTTTTAATGAATAAAAACGTTAAAAAAAATAATAAATTTATTTTTATTTAGTGAATTGGAATAAAAAATTAATATGAAATAAATTATGTTAAAACAAAATGAAATTTTCAAAATGAAGCTGTTATTGACAATAATGACAAATTGTCAATAACAATATTACATCGACAAATAAACAAAAGGCTTTATTTACTACAAAGATAAAAAAAAGCTTCGAAATACATTTTGAACAAAATAGAAAAAATAAATCGGTGAAAAAATTGTACATTAAATAATTATCAAAGCGAAACACAACAAGTAACTTTGAACTGAAATAGAAAGTAAGATTATATGAGGCAATATAATTTACTAAAAATGATGAAAACGTTGAAATATCGAGAAATGGAAAATAGAAAACTTTTTCGATATTAAAATGAAAGCAAACGATAAATTATTGAATTGAATATTATATGTACTACATGTAATTAAAATTAAAGCAAACGAAAAAAAGAATGAAAAATTATCCTGTACGCCGAAACGCCCCTACTAAAACAATAGTCCCTTGGGTGGCAAATTAATAAAAATGTCAATAGCAAACCTCAAATGTCAATGAGGTTGTTTAAGATACAAAAACAAATGGTAGTGCAAAATTTTTTTGAAAGTTTTGATAAGGTAATAATTCAACGCTTGTATGAGCCGTCGTTTTAAAACAGAAAAATGTTGCCAAACTAAAAAATAACTTTTTCAAAGTATTTTTTTTTCCATTTTTTTTCAAATAATATTCTTTTGAGATTGTGACTCATACGAAAAACAAATCATAATTATTTTAAAAATAAATAAAGAGTCGTAATAATTCTTTTAGAATGATCAAATAATTAAACAAATCTAAATCAAATGAATTGTCTGAAGGAGTTCATAACTATGACGTCATACATGATGTACATGAAATTTAAAATAAAATTTCATAAAATCTAGTTCAATATTTAAAAGGAAAAAAAAAAAAAAAAAAATTTTTTAAATTTTTAAGAATCAAAAAATATTCAAATTTTAAAAAAAAAAAAAAAAAAAAAAAAAAGGTTTCGTAGTGTGCGCTATCCGCATTCTTAGATACTTTCTTCTGAATTCCAAGCTCATGTATTTCGTAATCTTTTCGCTGTGCCGTTGACAAAATGAGACCCTTTATTTTTGGTCTAAGCATGTGCAACGAAGGTAAATTCACTGACAACTTAAATTTTAAAGAATTCAAAGCGAATTTTGAAAAAGAAATGCCCCGTGGTGCGCACCATCTGTATTTATAGATTCTTTGTACCAAATTTCGTAGTTCTAAGTCTTTCTTCCTTTACGCCACCGACAAAAATAGCAAATTCTTCCTTTTATTAATATAGATTACTCAGTTATGTATCTGGTGCGTCGATTCTGGTTTTTTTAATATGTTCAAGAGATGGCTCACTCTCTTACTTGCTCCACAGTATTAATCACAAAGTTGTATTCTCAAATCAGTAAATCGGATAGGAGCACGTTGAAAGCAGTATTCAGTATATCAGTGATCTCATACGGCGAATGTTATGCTAGACAATATTTGACTTAAGTAAAAATTATTACATATTCCAAAATATTTTGAAATGTTTCGCACTTTAATGAATTACTAAACTATTATTTTTATAATGTTATTTAATTGTTCACCATTAATATTACATATCAGCATAATTAAATGTTATGTAAAAACCCGAATTTCAAAATAAAACGTACTCTTTCTCAGATTCCGCATAACTTTTCAGTTGAGACAAATTAAATGGTATTCTTCGGATGCATCAAATTCCATTTTATTTATTAGTCAAATGGTTAAATGATGCCCTATTTAAATACTAATTTTACTTGGAATGTAAAATAGCACTATTGTGTAGATATGCATCTCACCTTTCGGCATCAATCTTACTTTTTTAATTTATTCTTCGGAAGTGAATGCCTTTCATTATTTCGAACTTTTATATGTACCTTAAACCCCTTTCTAACAAATACCTAAATCTCAGAATCCTTCAACCATCCGCACAGAAATGCCAGACCATCGATTTCTACGGCATCACTCCTCTTTATGTCAATGCTTTTGCTGAGATCTTCTTCCGTTGAATTGCCGCTTTCTGCTTCGGTTTCATTAGATCCACAATTCCAGAACCTTTTCATTTGCGAAGGGGGGGGGGCTTTATTTATCGCGTGACAGTACTTCATTATCGGAGGATAGTCCATCCACCCCCTTTCTAATACACCCGGAAATAACGAAGGAATATTTTCCCTCAGACATAGTGACAGGCGGAAAAAGTTCTCCCCATGTTGTTATTGTTTTTTGCTGTGTCTTATGGTGTAGGGAAATAACTTCGATTTTTTTCCCCTTTCACCCATCGAGAAAAGGAAGTAAAACTAATGAAAAGGTCAAGTAATAAATAAACAAGTATTGCTGGAAATCGATCTTGCTTTCTCTTCGAGTGCTTGGGCAAGCTTTTCCCATCAGTCCAGCGGACCCATTTTCGCCACGGAGAAGTTTCAGCGTTGTATCGGACCATTAAAGTTCCAACATAACCGATACATAATATGGGAGGGTCTCTTGTTTTCACATCGGCTCAATGCTTCATCCCCCTTTATATATGTATATTGTTAGTTCATTTCCGCTGCTCTAGTAAAATGAGAATATTCGCTTTAAATTTTGTGTGTATAATTTTGTTAGCTTATAGTTTTGAATTAACTTCGTGAAGGAGGAAGAGATATGATCCTTACCGTTAATTGTGCAGCGGCTATAATGTCGAATTCTATATGTTTTCAGATGTTTCAATTATTGTATACTCTATATCTAATATATTTACTTTTTAATAAATTGGTAATAATTTTGTAAGAGGCTCTTTGTTTCACTGTACTAATTGCAGTAATTAATTTTTGGTAGTATTTGATTTCAATTCAAGGAAAATGTAATGTTTGGAAATTATTGACATATCAAAGGCCACCTCAAAATCATTCTAACATTTGTTGTTGGCGAACACAATCTGTTCAGCTTGCTCTAGCAATATAATAATGCCTTTTATTGATAATAATCATACAATGTTGATTATAAAGTATTCAAGCCACAATCGGTACTAATGCATTACTAAGGGTTGTAAAATGCTACGAAAATTTTTTACTAACTTACTCCTTTCATTGAATAATGGTAGTTTAGTAAAACATTATATACATTAATGTTCCTATATAATGTCCTATTTTAAGTCATTGTTATTTTTTGTTCCTTTACGATTATTAAACTATTATATATTTACATTATGTAGAATTTGATATTGAATTTCAAAACTGGTCATTGCATAACAAGATAAAATTGAACACGTGAATTTATCTACAAATTACCTAAAAGCATTGAACAAGCTGGTTTACAAAGTTAATATTACATCATATCGCTTTATTGTGACGAAAGAGGATTTTGAAGATCGATTTTGAATGGGGCATAAATCAGTTAGTAAATATTCAAATTTCTAAAAATTCTATGTAAAATGAAACAAGTAATTTTAAATCTTTCAGTTTAAAATGCACGAATCCCTCATTGTCATTAAATAATTAAGATCTTGTGATTGATTTCATTTCACTCTCAGCTTTTCAACAAATCATTTAACGTCACATTTCAGTTTAGCATTCCAAATAAAGCTGTATATTCTTCAATATCTATTTCGCTGCATCTAAATATGCCATCCATTTAATGAGTTATAATTCCACTTTTTTTTTTATTTATTAATAAAATTTAACTTCTACTTTTCCTGTAATATATCATTTAGATTTATGTCTATATTTTTATCTTTGTAACAATTATACTAAGTCAATAAAATCTAGCGATCTTTTTATTCTTTTCACTATATCAGCCAGTATTAATCAATGAATTTGTCCATGTTTAAAAAATGTGTTTGAAAGAAGTTTGATTAATCAACACTACATATTTTATTTGTGTAAAAATTATTGAAAAGTCTTTTATAAATCTTTTTTAATCAATTTTAAAAGTTTTATTAATTCGGTTGTGGTAATTAATTTAGTTTTTAGTATTTAGTGATTAGTTTAGTTGATTCGACAAAGCTTAGAAAAATAACTTAAACCAGAATAACTTTTAGGCTATTTGATTCAAAAGAAAAATAGAATTAAATATAAGTAAATTCTTTCAGATGTGGCTTAAGAGTACAAAAGTAATAAGAGAATAAATTAATTAAGAGTTAAAATTTACAAAGTTAAGAGACATGCAAGTATTCAAAAAAAAAAAGCACACATAACTGATATAAAAATAAAATTAGTATAAGAATAGTTAGTAAAAAATATTTAATCCTTTGTCATGTACTGGTAACCTTAAAAATATAAATGAATAATAAAGAGCTTAATTTTATGCATTTACATTTTATGTCGAAATTTAGCATATTGGTTATGTCGAATTGTAGAAATTTCCTTAAAAATGATTTTATTTCTTTCGTAAATATTAATATGTGTAATATATGAAATTCTTTGAGGAATCAGATCATTCATAGATAAATTTAAAATCAACAATATTGCGCACACTTTTAATTATAAATTAAGGGTTCTTAAAGTAGACGATACCTTGTTGGGTCTTAGAGTGATTCTAAGCATGTCATTGTAAAACGTATATAAAATAATTTAAATCAGAACAAAAAGAGTAATAATTTGTTAAGAATTTCTTTTTATCTTTTATTTTAAAACCATTTTTGATACACATTATATTAATATCAGTATTAAGAAAAATATAATTTGATATGATTTAATTCGAATAATTGGTTATTGCATGCTAAAAGATGATTTGAATCTTTTATCTTTGATCCTGATTTTGCCTATTTTAAAAGTATTTTTTTATTGCAGAGAGAATTTCTTTAAGCAATGCGAATGTGATTAAGGGTGACTTATTTTTTAAAATTATTTTATAACTTCATTAATTTGTAAAATTTATTTTATTGAAAGCATACCAATTAATTGAAGTTGTCTCTGCGTCATTTTGTACGTTCAGTTTTAAAAAAGATTAAATTTTCAAGTGGGTGCCGAGCAGCCTTTAAGTTCATGACATACCATTTCTACAAAACATGTCATATTGGCTGTTAGTTTTTGCTGGTATTCTCATACAGTATGTATTAGCACACTTTTAATGTGGCAAATTTTATTTTTTTCTTGATAAATTCATCCTTTATAAATAATATATGTTTGCAATCTATTAACTATTTATAATACCTAGCTACTTTTTAAGGAGAAATGCAATTCATATTTAAAATCCAAAAGAAAATTTAATTTCCATTGTTTTCAAAACAAAACAAAAAAAAAAAGTCTCAGGAATATTAAAATTAATATATTGAATCTAAAATAAAATTTAGCGATAGATACTCCTTTTAACAAAGTTTTTATTTTTAATTTTATCAGATTTCTTATTTCAGCATTTGTGAAATAGTTTCTGTAAATCCCAATTGAAGAAAAGGAAATAGAAAAGCCATTTTATAACATATCAAATTTTTTCCCCTCAAAATTGTATGAAATACGTCTTTTCAAAAACTTATGTCAAAATCCACTTTACATTTCCTGATGACTTGTTTTACAGCAAATTAAAACTACTAAATATTTCATTGAATTATTTTTTTTAAATTTTGGTTCATATTAATTATAATTCTCTTCTCATTTATTGATTCCTTTAGCTATATCGCCATAACAACTTTCTGAGAACTGATGACAATTGGACTAATGTATATAATAAGAATACTTACATTAGTATTTATTTTGCTCTTGCATTAAAGTATGGATGAATTGAACGTATGTAAGCATTTAGATCAGCAGTATGCTGTAATTTTTAGAAGGAAAAAAAAATGGGGGAGAGAAATCAAATGAAAAGAAACGGAAGGAATTTTTTAAAACATAATCTCTTCTAAAAGGGAAAAAATAACATCTCGTCTTGCGGAAAGTTTTGGAATAACAAAGGGAATCTCCAGTTTTCTTATGCAATCCCCACAGAAATCAGGGGAAAAAAACCATATGAGATCTGGTTTTTATCTTTGAAGTCTTTAATTATTTTCCGGATCGCAGTTCTTTGGAATATTCATTCTGAGCTTTGGCCGATTTGTTTGAAATTAGTTCGAAGTTGCGATCATCTTGTTTTGAAGGAAATCTTTTCAAGAGCAAAAATATTTCTTTCAGATTTTACTCTGCCATTGAAAAGTTCTTTTATACATTTACATCCCTTTACCCTCTCTTGCACGCAGAAACGTACGATTGCTTATTTTGATACGTGCACATTCATAACCCGCGGCGGATTGTTAGGATTTACTACTTTTTCGAACTCGTTACCAGTTTCAGCTTTGAAGCCTTTACGAAAACAAACCTAGGCACCACTCACCGAAAGAAAAAAACGAGTAAATTCTGCTATTTTATCAATAGATTTTAAAGGGAGATATTAAACGAGAGAACGAAACAAAATAACGCTAGAAAACTAGCCAATTACGAAGTATCTTAGTATACGTACGTTCAAAGAGGTGGGCAACGAGCCAGTAAACGAGCAACTCAACTCAGAAGCAAGCCAATTAAGCAAAGATACTTTTGCTTCAGGGAAACACTTTTTATACTTTTAGAACGAGAGGAACAAAATGTGCAATTTTAGTATTGCCTGTCTTTTTTGTTGCCAGAGCGTCTTTTGCCTACAGGGTTAAAAACGAGAAAATAAAAGCAAGCGAAACTTAGTTCGTAATATAACCGCGGAATATAACAAGATATATTTGAGGCATTTTTGCGAGAGATTGTTGCAAAATATTTTAATATTTTTTTGCTGATATTTTTTTTTCAGTTCTCGTACTCCTCGTATGATTGATGAAAACATTCGACTTCATGACTTTGAATGGAACGTGGTATACCTGCAGCAGTAATTTTAGAAATGTCTTGGAGGTATACGACATCATAAAATTGTGTAGTCATGTTTTTAAGAAGGGCGAAATAATAAAAGTGAATAGGGAAGGAGGAATTTCGTGAACGTATAATTTTGTCTTCTTTCACCATTTTGGGATTATTATTTAATAAAAAAACACGCTTTGAAAAAAAGTAAAGAATAATATTCCATAGGTAAATTGAGAGGCACTTCCTTTTATTCATTTTTAAGCTGTTAAAATTAATCAAAGAGGTCTTTTCTTCGTGACCTGATACAATTTGTTTATGATGTAAAAAGAAGCGTAGCCCTGAAGAAATGCATTTATTGTTGTGAATGAAAGGAATAAATTTTAATAGAAGTTCTTTATAACTTAAATATTTAAATGAAGTGAAACGCAAAATGTCTGAAGTCTTTGAATAGCACAGACATTTCTAAATTTAATATTGAAGATAATAAATGGTTTATTTTTTAAAGGGCTGAGAGAAATCGGAAATGTGTAACGATTCTGAAACTTTTTCTTTAAAATATGGTGCATCCAAAAAGTAATGTAAGATCTGATGCTAAGAATTGAAAAGCAAGGGGGGGGGAAATGTCAAATTTGAGAGACAATATTCAGAGAAAGCATAAGATGTCATAATTTGTTGCATACAGATACAACATTTGTGTATAGAGTTGATACATTAAGATGAAAAACATTTTTTTTATAAATATGCATATCATTAGATAATTTTTTTATTTCCCAAACTGTAAATATTGCTAAATGAAAAAAAAAATTACTGGTTTCATTCATACAGTTCTGCATGGATGCCGCATTGTAGATCTTCGTTTTTTAGAGAAGTATAAAATATTTGTACTATTTTGGGAAGGATAAGATTATTTTACATTGGCAATGTACTAGTTAAAATAGCAGGATATATTGGTATTGATGTTTTCTTCAATGTTTTAATTTATTCCTTTCTATAAAAAAATCTCTATTGAGCTTTAAAGTTAATACTACAACATAAGGATACTCTTAAAAGATTTGGGTGTATGTAAACATTTCTTTTTTTATATTAAATTTTTCATTTGGCTTTCAGAGTAGAAAATAAAAGCAAAACCTGCTAGTTCTTTAAGGAAAAAAGGAGTGGCTTTTAATATTTATATTAATCTCAGTTGAAATATTGCATTCTGCTTGTGTAAATATAGTTTTATATTGTATACTTTTTGTTACAAATTTGACTACAAGGATTTTATTTGCAAGTGATAAATAATCCCTTAAAGCAGGGGTCTCCAAACTTTCCAGCCTTAGGGCCATATTGATTACTCCAGTAAATTCCAAGGGCCAAAACCATATTAGCACTCATTGTTGCCGGTGGTAAAAAGTTGAATCAGTCCACTAGTGGTGGAAAATATGATTACTTTTTTGCCAGATGCCTCTAGCGACGGGAACGCTTTAATTTTATGCCTCTAGCGACGGGGACGATACTCATTTAATTTCTGCCAGATGCCTCTAGCGACGGGGAAGCTGATGTATTTTCCGTATCGTATGGGTATCCGTTATAATGGGGTACCCGCATCGTATCGCCATAGTAATCATTGATTACAAAAGTAATGAAATACACAAGTAATCATTGATTACTTTTTTCTTCAGTAATCGTTACTTCGGTTCCTAACGAGTAACGAGTACTCAAGTAACGAATGAGTATTTTTTTACATGAAAAAAAAAGTCCGAAAAAGTACGCCACGTTTAAAAAAGGCTGCAAATCGGACTAAAGTCCGCAAAACGGCAACACTGCATATTATTAATTTTCCTGTCATTATCTGTAATTTCTAGATTAGTCGTAGAGTACGAGCGAGCCATGAGGAGTAACGTGACAGGACATCTGGTGGACACAAGCGGAAATAGGTAGTACCTTCTATCGCTAACAGATGGCGCTAATAGCACTTACAGAATAATCTCGTTGGTTCGAGAAAGTTCTGGTGTCTTCCACTCACTTCTAGATGGCAGTAAGTGGAATATATAAGAAGGCTAGTGGCGCAACCACAAGTCAGTTCCTATGACACTGCTGTGAAATAAAATAGTGCGTACCTCCTTAAAACGTGTTTGTGCGTGTTTAAGTTTAAGACATCTTTGTAACAATATTTTGATTTGAATTGTTGCTTTTGTGTGTGATTTAGTAGAATGGAAAAGAAGCGAAAAATTGATAGTGAATGCAGAAAATTCAAAGATCAGTGGAACATTCAGTATTTCGTAATTGAGTCCAGTAACAAGGCGCTATGTTTGATTTGCAATGAAAGCATAGCCGTTCTCAAAGAATATAACATTAAACGTCATTATGAAGCAAAACATTTTCAAAATTACTCAAAATATACAGGAAGTTTGCGGACAGAAAAATTCGAAGCTATGAAGCTCGGATTGAAATCGCAGCAATCTTTATTTACAAAACTCAAAACTGAAGAAGAGGCTGCAACTCATGCCAGCTTTCGTGTGGCTCTTGAAATTGCAAAACGTGGAAAACCATTCACCGATGGAGAAATGGTCAAGGAATGCATAATCGCAGTAGCCGAAGAAATGTGCCCTGAAAAGGTAAATTTATTAAAAACTGTCAGTATGTCAGCAAACACTGTGGCTCGAAGGGTAGAAGACATCGCTGAAAATATATCCTCTCAACTGTTCAACAAAAATGGACATGTTGAGTGGTTTTCTTTGGCCTTGGATGAGTCAACGGATGTGTCAGATACTGCTCAGGTGTTGATTTATATTCGAGGAGTAGATAAAAGCTATGAAGTGCATGAAGAACTTCTTGATATGTATAGTATTCATGGCACAACTACTGGTTCAGATATTTTTAAAGGAGTTGAAATGGCCATTAACCAAAAGAACCTTCGATGGAAAAACTTGAAATGTATTACAACTGATGGAAGCAAAAACATGAGTGGGAAAGATAAAGGAGTGGTCGCTCTTGTGTCAAAGGCTGTAGAAAATGACGGTGGTTCAAAACCAATAGTCTTACATTGTATCATTCATCAACAGTCTTTGTGCGGAAAATATTTGGATATGTCTGAAGTTCTGAAACCAGTCATATCAACTGTTAATTTTATCAGATCTTTTGGGCTGAATCACCGACAATTCGTGCAATTTATTGAAGAGATTGGAGAAAATGACTTACCTTATCATACTGCCGTACGTTGGCTTAGTTGTGGGAAAGTCCTTCAGCGCTTTTTTGAACTTCGAGCAGTGATCGAAATTTTTTTGAATGAAAAGCATCGCCCTCTTACTGAATTGCAAAACAACGCATGGCTGTGGAAGTTAGCATTCTATGTTGATTTGACAAAACATGTGAACGAACTGAATTTGAGATTGCAAGGAGAAAACCAGCATCTTCCTGATTTATACACTAATATCAAATCATTCCGGAAGAAATTGATACTGTTTCAATCACAACTACGAAGTAAATGTTTTTAACATTTTAAAACATGTGAAATATTCAGCCACACCACTGAGACCGAGTTTCCTATCGATTTTGCAATCGAAACTTTGAGTGCTTTGAAAATAAATTTTGATACTCGTTTCTCGGACTTTGATGCCATTGCGAATCAAATTAAGATTTTTCAGAATCCTTTTGATACTGACATTGAAACCCTAGCCCCGGAACTTCAAATGGAAATGATTGATCTACAGTGCAGTGATATAATTAAGAACAAATATCAAAACTTATCTTTGTTGGAATTTTATAAGTGTCTTCCACTGACACAATTTGATAATTTGCATAAATTTGCTCGTGGGCTGTTTTCTGTTTTTGGTACTACTTATTTGTGTGAGAAGATCTTTTCCAAAATGAAGTACACAAAAAATGTTTACAGATCTAAATTAACTGATGAGCATCTTAAATCTCTTTTAATAATTGGTACAAGTAAAATTAGTCCACAACTACAAACTATTGTCAGTGAAAATCTCAATTACATAAATCTCATTAGTATTTCATATGTCATTATGCTTGTTATAAGTTATTTTTTCATTTAAAATGTATCAAATGTTAGTTGGATTCATTTCAATAATTTGTTAGTTAGTATATAGTAACCTACAACAATGTTATGAGTAGTTAGCCCATGACCATATCAATGTAGATGTCATATTAATAATTATTCAACATAAAAATAGATTACTTCAGTAAACTAAATTTAATTTGCTATAAAAAATAAATATGTTCTCTAGAAGGAGTTTTCTTTCAAGTATGCTAGCTCTCCGCGGGCCGGACAAAATCTGTCCGCGGGCCGGATGTGGCCCTCGGGCCGTAGTTTGGAGACCCCTGCCTTAAAGTATTCACTCTGCATTTTAATACGCTAATATTTTGGCTTAATAATACTTTTTTCTATTTCTGCTGGAAAATGAGTATCTTTTTGTGTATGTTAAAAATGAAACTATCCGTTGCTTTAAAAATTAGTTATTTTTTTAAAAGAAAAAAAATTAAATAAAAAATGAAGTAATTTTTTTTGTTTGTGTAATCATATGGATATTTTAGTTTATTTTCTTGAATAATGTTTTTTTCATCAGCATAATACCTTTCAATTCAAGTATTTTAAAATAGAACGACTTGCCAAAATAATTACTCTGTTGTGGAAATATCATGTCCTTAAAAACATTTAATGCCATTTTTTTCTGGAAGCAATTTAAAAGATATTTTTTTAATGAATATAAACTATAACAATTTGTTAATTAAGATGCTTTTCACTTTCATACATTACTATGTTGTAAAAAATATACCACGACTGAATCATATCAGATTAATTTAAATACTAAATGCTTGTTGCATTGTAATGAGAAAAACTAGAAGCTTTAGTATGCTTCTATCTTTCAGACGTAATTCTCCAAAATTGTATGAAATTTTTTGATAAACTTATAAAAAAATACTAAATGAAATCTCTCATTTTATTATTGGAAAGAAAATGTAGTTTTTAGTGTATAATTTTTTTTTTATGGAAGCTTAATAAAAAAAAGTTTTGCTTTCGCTAATTATTGTTATGATTCTTCTAAAAATTATCTTCGTTAATAATTTAACAAACCGTTTAACATGATCTAATAATGCTCGATTTGAAACGAAGCTGAGAAGCT
Source organism: Nephila pilipes (assembly GCA_019974015.1). NCBI lineage: Eukaryota > Metazoa > Arthropoda > Arachnida > Araneae > Nephilidae > Nephila > Nephila pilipes. The sequence goes on from BMAW01132851.1 coordinate 167,328, forward strand.
GATTTTTTTGAACAAAATATTTCAAAATCATAAAAAATTTTTTAGAAGATTTAGTTTAATTCTACTATTTACGCAACATTTCTTTTTCACTTATAAAATGTTTCTAGGAAGTTTATCATAACTATATCTAGTTATAAGCTATCATGATAATGGAAATATTCGATTTGTAAATGATCTTTAATATGCAAATGAATATCAGAAATAATGTTCCATAAAATCAGTATTATTGTGAGAACGCAATAGTTTTGTTTAACACGTGTACTTAAGTGTTTTAACCATTAATTTTAACTGACAATGAAGCATATATATAAATGTTATTTTAATCTAGTAATATATGTTAAATTTAAGGTATCTCAAAATTCTTAATTATTCAAAAGAAATCTTTAGATACATTTTGGTGTGTGTAATACATGCATTATCTTACCTTAAATAATATTTGGCATTAAAATTTTAATTTAGTTCAACAATCATGTACTATTTCGAACAAAATGCTGTAAATATAATTATTACTTGCGTAAGTTTTTCGTATTCTAAACTGTGCCTTTAAAATTGTAAATGAGTTGCGATTATTCTCTGATATAATGTGTGGACAAATAACTAAAGGTATCATACAGCGTATGTAATTTCTTACTTCACAAAAAAAATATATTTATTTTCCATCAGGATTATGATTGTAGAAGTACTTAATTGTTGTCATAAATATGCATTAAAAATCAAAATAAATCAAGAACGTTAAAGTATAGAAATACTGAAAATTAGAGAATGTATTTCATACTCAACTGAAAGTAATTAGCATATTAATTAGGACCAATTGTTCAACATTTTATAACACGAGGAATTTCAATCTATTCTTTTTAAACATTTAATTTCTGAAGCAATGTGTAGTTTTTGGTATGATTTTCTATTTTCCTTTACGTTTATATTTGTTTAATCCATATTAAGAATAGAGGATGACGCCGGAGTTATTTGAAACGAATTTTGTCAATATTTTCCTATTTATCCCTAGAAATAAATGCAATTTTCTGCTTGTTAACTAATCATTAAAATGACTATGGCGTTCTAATGGTTCTTGGACGCGATCATGCAGCTGGCGCTGTTTCGTTGAGCCGTGGGTTCGAGTCCTAACATCGCTAAAGACACTCCGTATAGCGCACGTTAAATCTGTTGAGGTTTTTATGTTCTCCTCTGGAGTGGAGTGGAAGTTTAGAGCGGAAGGTTCCTCCTCTGGTGTTTCTCCGCCACTTGATCGAGTTTCAAAATTATGAAGTTCGTGGCCAGCCCTCGATGTCCTTTTAAGTGCGACGTTAATGATAAACAATCAACAAATAAATCGATTGCTCATTAAAATACTAGCATACAAGAATGTTTTACTACTCCTAAAATTTTTATTCCTTTGCTAAAATATTAAATCAAAATTTTCATGAAAAATTCTTTCTAGTTAAAATTATAAAGCTATGTAATATTAAATCAAATGGTTTCCTTTCAGTAAAAAAATCTTTGTAATTGTTTTTATTTGAAGACGAAAGATCGGTAGATTTCCTTTGGATCCGAAACTAATCTCGCACGCAATTTCTAAAAGTATTCGAAATACTCTGGGGATATTGTTCAAGTAGAAGAGATTGAAGGGCAAATGTAAAAAGATTTACAGATACAATTTATTTAATTTATTTGTTTTCTTTTTTTGTACTGTTTAAGAGTTCTTAGTGGTTGTGTAAGAAAAGAAAAGAAGTTGTACGTTTGAAAGTAGTTTTTTGATAAAAATATTTCATTACTTTCCAAAGCATGACAATTATATAAAGGAAATATTTATACTTTTGAGATTTTCATTTTCCATAGCAATAAGGTTAATTGAACGTGAGGTTTAATTTTTTTATTCATTTAAATCAGTTTGAATTAAAATATTTTAATGAACACACACAAAAAAAATTGCTTATGTACTGTATTAAATGCTGTTAATTTTTCACATAAAAGCGTGAAAGTAGAAAATTTTTGGGTTGAACTAAATGAAGATGGAACTTATAGAACATCATTTTTTTTCAAATATATTGAGTAAAATTTTGTACTCTAGCAAAATAGTGCTAAAAACAAAATAAAATTTAGCTGTTAGATAGTAGCTAATACCACATTCTAGTTGGAGATAGTAATAAATACCACAATAACTATCTCACAATCCGAATACTTATAGCATATGTTTAAACAGTTTTCAAACTTTATTTCATTCTATTACGAGTCTGATGAAAATTAGCGTCAAGGTATTTCATTCACAATCCAAAAACAATATTTTGGAAAATAAATTAATAATGAGATCAGTTTCAAAAGTATTGTCTGTAAATGCATTTATTGATTTTTTGGTAAACCCAGTCTTAAAATCTCATAAAACGTATTGAATTCTTTTAAAGACAGTTACGAGGAAAAAAAAATGTTCGAATAAAATATTTTGAATAACATTTCAATCACGAATTAATCAAGTATAAGTTATCTACCTTACTATTCGTCTTTATAACAGAAAAAGATCTCGGATCATTATAAGAGGGAAAGGTCCAATCCCTTTACTGATTCAAATCCAGTACGTTTATCTTATTAGACAAAACAGATTGCGTCTAATTCGGAATGTATTAGAGCTCAGATAAATGGAGTGGCCTTTACAAATTTGCTTCCATGCTTGAGAGCAAAACTCCCCTAACCTCCTCAAGAGATATTCCCTATTAGATTCCAGGTGCATTATCCTATGAATTCATGTTGGGACTCCTAATAGGTTACGGAATCGTCATTGAATCTCCAAAGTTAATTACTGCGAAAACTTATCGCAATCTCCAGATTCATGGAATCCTGCTGCCGGATCTGTTTATATAGGAATCGTATTGTACGAATTGGTTATCTAACAACACAATTAAACCATTAAGGGGTAAGTATGTTTGTGTGTTTAATGTTGATAAATTGAATATGATGCTTATGTGTAAACGATAATTTTAAATGAATTATCTCAGTAATCTAAATTTAATATTATTTGATAGGGAACGAGAGAAAGAGATAATAATTTATTTTATATTTAAATTGTCTTCTATGCATTCAGCTTGTCGGATAATTCTTATACGTGGATCATCATACTTTTAAAACCTCATCGTTAATTTTTTTAATTTGTTGCACTCTGTAGTAAAATGCAAACTCTCTCCAGGTGTTAAAAAATTAATGAGTGTTAATAGCGCAATTTTTTCAAAGTTTAAATTAAAATTAAAAGCAAACGTTGCAAGAACTAATTTTACTCAAATGAAAATTCGTGATTTTTTATAATGAATGTAAATTATTTTTTTAAATTACTTAATTAATTAATTTTATGAATATTTTTCAATGAGCCCATCCAGAATATTGTATACTATTATGTAAATAATATTTCAAAACACAGTTATCTTTTCTTGTTTAGACGAGCGTTTGTTATTTCACTTAGTGCTCATAATAATACAATAAGCACATAAGAATTAAATTTTCCCATATTGATTTCATTCATTATGGGGACTTTACTGAATACAATTTGCCTAAATGCCGTCTTTAATGACACAATCCAAAGTAATATAAAAACAGTAATGTGTATTTTTTGTATTTATAAAGAGCCTTTGCGTGTTATTTAATGTAATACTTATGCAAGCCCTTTTTAAAAACATTAGATTGGGAAAACCATTGCTATTTTTGGTGTAATTGGCTACCAAATTTGAATTAGAACTATGGGTCTGGTGATCTTGGTGTTAATTCACGATTTCTGATGATATATATATATATATATATATATATATATATATATATATATATATA
>BMAW01132851.1:171144-188545 GCA_019974015.1 Nephila pilipes
ATATATATATATATATATATATATATATATATATATATATATATATATATATATATATATATATATATAATATCATGGCATAAAACTATCGTGATCGAAAATATTCACCCCACCAATACAATTGTTTTATGTACAGTCGTTGAATTGCGGCTATATTCAATCCTAATATAATTCTGGTGAGGTTAGGAGAATTATTGTCAAATATTACGTTTGACGTTCACCATTCAAACTTACACATAGATCCATACAAGCCATTGTAATAAAGAAGTTCAGTTCTCATAAATAAAAGATTCATTGAATTTAAAATATAATTTGTCTGTATTAACATAAAATGACATATACACACTCTCTCTGCGTTTGCTCAAAAACGATATGATGTTGCCTGTTGAAGGTCGGGAAGCAATCTGCTTCTCGTTCTCTGTAGTAATAATGGCTGTTCCCTCACTGTACGGTGTCAGTAATTTGCGTTACAGTAACCACAATCCAAGATTCTTACGTAATGTATTTAGCGGGAATAAAGCTGTTGCCATGGCCTTTCATATAAGATAAGACTCAAGAGAAATATTTTTACGAAGGAAGAAGATTATTCATTAAAATTATATACATGATTTACTAAAGAAACATTTATGTAAGCTGATAATAAATTTCATAATTATTCCAAAAACAAAATTAAAATAAAATTAATATTAAAAATCTATCATATATTTTCCCTATTTTATGACAAACATATGTGAAATTAAGAAACGAAAAATCTTAATAAACAAGCTAAACCTAAAAATTTTAAATTGTAGAAAACACATCAACTATTAAGAAGACAAATTAGTCGAAAAAGGAGATAAAGGTAATATAAAATGTGATTTTTGGCTTTGGACAGAAATGTGCGTTTAAACGCGTTTTATGGATTTCAAACATTCTACACGGGAAATTATTGTATAAAAAATTGGCAAAAACCATAAGTCTTCTCCCCCACTCACTATCACAAAACTGGACTCTACAATCAAATGGAATATTATCTAAATAAAATCATAATTTTAATGCAAGCTACTTAAAGCAACCTATTACGTAGTAAATATTCACAATTTCAATTCTTTAGAGGTATAAATTATTAAAAAATCAATTATTATCTGATCAACTACATTCTCATACTTCGACAATGTTTCCCACCAATTATTAGGTAATAAAAGAATTTTATAATAATAATAATACGGAAAGTAACAATTACAATTTTTTTTAAAAAATACCAATTTCTTAATAATAATCATCATCATTGAAATTAAACAAGACTTAAATTAAAATATTTTGAAATAACTCTTATAGCTATCTAATGACTGCAATGTGAAAAAAAATATTGGCAAAAGGTCCCATATCGTCTATCAAAAAATATATTTAACAAGTTTTAAATGTGTGTGTTTTTTTTAAAAAAAATGTTGGATAATTTGGATTTCATAATGTTAATGTAATTTTTTTAATTAGAAACTTTTTTCTGAATAATTTGAAACTAAATTTTTATTACTTATAATATAATTAAAAATAACATTTCTAAAATGTGGGGAAAATTTAATATTGCAATATTGCAGTTCCAGAATATATTGCTGTTAAAAAAATTTATTTTATCAAAAGTTTTTTGAAAAATTTCTTTTCTTATACTTTGATTTTATACTTTTAAAACTTATGTTTATCTAATCACTTTTCTCCAAACTATTTTTTCCTTCACTTATCACTTTCATTTAGTTTCACTTATCTTTCTCATATTTTTCCTTAATACTAAACTTTTTTTTATAACTTCTTCTGCGACTTCTGATTTGTTACAAACTCTCGTTCCTTACTTTTCTTAGTAATAAAATCTTTGCTAACAATACCCTGATTGTTATTTAATTTTCTTACTTAATCATATTTAGCTATTAATTTAGCTTACTTTCATTTATCCTTAAACTTTATATGAGATTAGATATACTTTTGTTAAATAATAACAACAACAGTTCTTTTATTTATTCAAATCCTTTCGCGTTATTTTGGTGATCAGTGCAGATTACCTTTATCACTCAATCTCCCTCGATCCACAAATTTCCTTTGTCAACTCGATTGTTTACATCTGCTCCGCTCAGACACTAGTTCTGATCTGAAGGGATTGCGTAGGTGACATCTTACACTCACCCCTTTACAAAAACGCCATATACAGACGGGCTTTAAACATTGGAGATTTCAGATATTACTAAATTGTGCAAAGATATTACTGTTTAATTATCTATTATTTTGTTTCCGTTTTTTATCAGCTTAAATTAAAATAAAAAAATAAAACAGTAGATTAAGTTTATCTTTAGAATTTTTATTATTAGGTATGATAAGGTAATCAATGAATCTATAAATAATAAATTCAATTTTATCTATATAGTTCTGTTCATTAAAAAATGTAAATAAATATTGGCCGAACTGTTACCAACTAGTCCTTGTTGTATATTTATTTTATATTTTTTATCATTAATCTGAAAATAATTTTTTCAAATACTGTATGAATTTATGCATTAAATACTTTTTAAGAGATAATATTATTAATATCATATTTCTTAAAAAATAATTATGCAAGTATTTTTACACATTATTATCTATATCTATTGAATTAAAAAGTGCTTCAAAATCATAGTTATGGGTGAAGTATATGTGTTTAATAATTGCAGTCTTTTTAAAATTATCTTCAATATTGTTTGTAATAACTTACCAGCTTTTGCAATATAAGTATTAAACACATTATTATTTATAGTTATTTAAAATTTCCGATCTATTAATTAAAAAAAATCCTGCACACAATTTTGGGATTATAAAGACAGCTAGTTAGATGTCTAGACGGAGATAATTTTATGAATATGGATATAGGTAACATGTTCAGTGTATTCAAAAAATATTTTGTATTTTTAATAACTAAAATTGAATCATAATATTTTGTAATAAATCTTTTTTTCTTTCTATTTTTGCTTTTGTTTAGTATTGGTTATTGTATGCTCTCAAACTAAAACTTTTGATACTACGAGTACATTTACGGTAATCATTATTGTTATTCACATCATATTGGCAACATCACACATTAGTAAAATTTTCTAAAAAATAATTAAAGTCAAAAATATATTAAAAAAATTAAAAAAAATAACAATAAAATATTATAATATTTAATTGTTAATTAAATTAATTAAAAAAAAAAATCAAGACTACGTATTAAACAAAAAACTTTCATTAAAAATAAAATAAAACCAATAATTTAAAAATTTGCAATCGAATAAAATAAACAGAACTTTACCGGGAAATGCAAAGTATTTCTCAAGAGAAAAGTATTTAAAAAAAAAATTCCATAATGGAGATAATGTAATTTAACTTAAGTACTGTTTCAGTTGTTCTTTTTTCTGGTTATTTGTCTAGAATTTTTGTTAGAATAAAAATAATTAAACAGACTTAATTGTATTATTACATTGTAGTTAAAATTATCTTTCCATTTATGTATAATTAGATGGCATAGTAAGAAAAAAAAAAGTTGTTACATGTCATCAAATCTTAAAAGTACACTTTTTTCAAAGAATTTTCTTAATTTTAGCCACTAGTATACATGTTAGATATACCGGAAAGTTTTGTCATTTTGGAAAGCGAAAGTAAATGATGCATTTTTTATACATTGAACAAGATTTATTGAACGAGTATAATATGGTTTTCGTCGTTGCTCATGATCACTTGCCAAGGTGATGGTAATTTATAATTACAATTTTTGAAAAATATCTTGTCTTTAGAGGCGAAAAATCAAGTAATGCTTAGTTTTGCTTCATTTTTGAATTTTTTTCGCCTTCAAAATATTTTGCAGGGAAAGAAACAGGGGGAAATCGGAAAGTGCTAAGTCTGGGGGAGAGAGAGAGAGAGGGTGCGGGGGAATGACAAGATATTTCAGCCAAGTTCTGTAGTTTTCTGACAAGTCTCCATAGTAATATTCGGTGTGTCTTTATCGTGATTCAAAATGATGTGTGTTCCTATTAAACACTGCCTGTCTCTTTTCTTTGAGTGCTTTATTTAAATTATCCCTTTTCTAATAGTGTCTTTCGAATTGAGCTTTTCGTTAAGTTTCAAAGACCCGTGATGTATTGGTCCTTGGATATCTCAGATCAAGATTGTGTTCCAGAAGGTAACAGTGGAAATAGAAGTTTATTTACACTCATGTACAAGAAGCTTAACACATCGATCAGTAACTCCCGAGACTAATCCAGAGATGGCGCTCGTAGTAAACCAGTAACCAGGTCTTTCTAGAGTACTAACCTTTGCTTGAAACGTGTCAAAATTTTAAGTCGATCGGACCAGGAAAAAGGGTTTTTGAAGTGAAGTGAAAAAGGTTTTTTCCAAGTGGGTGCCGCGATTGCTTTCGATGGAACAAAAACAGCAACGAGTCGATGATTCAGAAAGCTGTTTTTCGCTATTTACTCGCAACAAAAAAGATTTCTTGCGGAAAAAAAAAAAAAAATAGATTTGGAAAAGCGTTGGAACGATTGTATCATCCTAAAAGGTGATTAACAAAAGGTGTTATGTTGATGAATAAAAAAAAATTTTGCAAAAAAAAATGTTGTTTTCAATGTTAGACTCGGGAGTTATTGATCGATGTGTTATGTAGGAATCAGTGGAAATGAGATGACGAATGAAGCAGCTAAGAGCTACCGCAAGTAACAGCTCCACTAGCAGCTTCTAGAAGAAGAGTGAAGTGGATGCTAACTAACTCAAGTCTAAGGAAATGGAAAACGAGATGGCGGAACAACGCCAAAGCCAGGCTCACGCACCAAATCCTTCCCAATCCGGAATCACACCTTCGAGTATGGGACAGAAGAATAGTCCAGTTGGTGACGGGGCACGACAGGTTCCCCGCGAACCTCAAAAAGGTTCAGAATCGTGGAAAGATGCACTTGCGAATGTGGGGAAGACGGCGATGCCTTCCACTATCTCAGCAACTGTCCTAGAACCAGTAGGATGGCCTCTAACTGGACCTAGAAGATGGGTTAGCCTCGTTGCTAAGGCATAAGAACTTAGTTATCCTTCAGGATATGATGTCTAGGATTGATGAGATGACCTCTATCAGCTCTAATATGTGATGATCGTACCTAGATATGACAATGTGATAGAGGTGAGATCCCTATGCTTGGTAGGAAATGGTCCCGCTACGTTGTTAAGGGCTGGGAAGATGCCTAGGACCAGATTTACTACTGCCACCAGTACCTACTACGATGTAAAATATTGCAATGAGGTCTAGGTATTGGAGGCAACTAGCGGGCACTCCCTGAAAGACAGTTGTTCTGGCCTCGGCATGACGATTCGAACGCTAGGAAGTCGTATCTCGATATAACTATTCGAACACTAGATAATCGTATCGATACGACTATTCGAACGCCACAAAGTTGTATTTCAATACGACTAAAGGACTGAGGGAGAGCCCTATAAGCTCGGTAGAAAAGGGTCCGCGGTGGGGTAAAACCTTTCATCTATTTCAGAGGACTTGATTACTACTACAGCCCTTGGTACCCGCCAATGGTGAGAAAGACTGCAAAGATGTCTAGGTACTAGGGGCAACGTGTCGGAGCAACTCCCAAGTCAGAGGCCCACGCCTGATTTGCCGAGACGATCACCTTAGCTCAAAGGTAGTCAGTCAGTTCACAAGTCCGGAAAGTGGGGATGCTTAGTGACGATTAAGCGCCTGACTAGATGTCTTGAAGCACCCATAGAGCCCAGAAGCACCAAGGCACAACTTGAGTGTAAGTGCGTCCCGGAAGCTCGGTTCAACTACCTAGAGTGACCGAGAGCTATCCTACTCCAAACCTGTAGTGTACCATGTGCGGAGCTGGGGGTTGACCTCTCGAATCAAATATGTATGTACAGCATTCTCTTTTTCAGGCTCAATCTCGGCTTAGAAGTGGAAGGGGAGGTTGTCTAGACTTATTGTATGCTCTTTTCTTTATGATATTTTTGTTTCGATCAAACAGAGATGTGTATATGACGATTTGATTAAAAAATTTTTTTCTTATATTCCATGAGGCGCCCATTTGAATTACTTGTAGACCAGTTCTAGTAACAACGGAAAATTATAATGTACAATCAATATTATTAAATGTATGAACTTTGTATTATTTTCTTTCAATTCAATTTTTTGTGGCAGAACTTTCCGGTAGACCTAATATAATGAAGTACATAAGATATAGCATAAAATGAAGCACATCTAATAAAGAAAAAATGGACAGGCGTGTTTAAATATGCTTTCTGAACCCAAAAGCATTCCACTCAGCAGATTATTAAATAGATACTACAACCTACTAATTAGTTAACACCAAAAGCAAGAATACTCAAACCTGAAAATGGTACAAAAGAGAATAGTAAATTTACCATACAATGATATCACTATTCTAATGAAAAAATTTAATATTTAACGTGTGTATGTATTGACATATTCTTGAAAAGTAGCTATAAAAATAATTATTAAAATTATTAAAAATTCTAAAGTATAGTAAAATATTATTACTATATTAACGTCTTAATTCAACATGATAATCTAATTAATGTTTACTTAGCAATTTATTGGTAACAAATGTAACTTTATTGAAAAAAAAAAAACAAATCCAGGTTATTTTTAGTTTTTGCAATCTTATGTTACTCTTAAGACAAATGAATCGGATTTTGCTCATTTGTGACTGTCTTAATTGAAACTCATTAAAAAATGTTTTTGTTCTTCAGAGACATTTTGTTTCTGCTGGTTGTGAATAATGTTTCAAATTGAAGGCGGAAAAATGATTTTGAAGAAAAAATATTTTATGTTTCTGACGAATTTTAATAAACGTGTTTCTTGCTGAATATCAAACAATTTAATGCTAAATGAAATCGATAAAAATTAATAATGAATTAATTTCTTATTTCTTTCAAAAACCGTTCATTGAGCTGTTTGTTAGTAAAGTCATTCTCTTAGCTATTATTTCAGTATCCCAAAATATTTTTTGAATAAATACTAATTTATCCTGTTATGGAAGGTTGTAAAAACAATTATGAAATTTAGTTTTTTTTTTTTTTTTTTAAAAAAAAGAAATGTAATTGTTATCTTTCCTCAATAAACATAAAATAAAATTTTTAATTTTCCCCCCATTCGATATTGTTATTGTAAATACATTTATGACGACAGTTGATGAATGATATGAATGCTCATTTACAAAAGATATTAGAGTAAGAAAAATGTTTGTAATTTAGATTTTTATTTTTATTTTTGAGGAATATCATCTTTGAAAAAGCTGCAGCTTTGTCGTCTTAATTTTTAGTATCTAAAAATTCTTTATTTCTTAAAACTTTAATTAGGTTCTGTAAATGGAATTCAGATCAACACATTAATATTAAATTTATATTCATACTAAATATGAGGTGACATTTTGATCTGTATAGGAATAAAATTTATGGACATTATGTTTTATAACTAATACACGTTAAGAGAAAACACCAAAAAATATAGATTTGTTTGCACTAAAATGGAGTTTTGGCCCAAATTATGCTAATTTTTCTGGGGTGTGAATGTATTTCCTTTCCAGATGGCAGTAGCAAAGATGATAAGATTATACTGTATTTATTATACTTTGAATAAGATAGATAATGTTTAGAAATAACTATATTTTTATATTGTCTTATACTTCTAATACTTAAATAATAGATCTGCAAGGAAGCTTTGTAATATCAACTATCATCATTATTAAATTATGTGTGTGTGTGTGAGTACTATATTTAAAACCTTATATTCCTACCCCTTTTAATAGAATAATTTTTTTTTGTTGTGAAGCATTATTCAGTTTTTTTTTTTTTTTTTTACAAATTATTCTACCACCTAATTTAAGCGTTTTACTTAGCCAAGATATTGAGATTTGAAATGAATGTAAAAACCCATAAAATCATTTTGTATAGAGTGGCTTTTTATTTTTAATTGCTGTTATCGAGATTACTTCTTTTAAGTTTCAGCGATTTATGAAGTATTAGTTGTAATTTCTCTTACTGTATTAATACTTGAATGGGATTCTTGTTTGTAATTCCTTGTTGTAGCAATTTCACAAAACATCAAAATGTGTTGTACATTGTTCCGAAGAGATAAAACAAATTATTTTTCAGAACTGAAATCGAGACTAAAATCTACAATGATGACTGGAGTATTTTGTAAAACCGTTGCGTATGACTAAACAAATCAGAAAGAGTGAGTTGACATTTGTTAATGTTTTTCGAAATGACACGAATTATAAGTTAGTAGATTATGAGAATTAAATAAGATTAAAAATAAATATTGATACAATTTTAAATATGTCTTCTTATCTTGTTTTACAAAGATTACTAGTAATAATGCAGAGCGAATTATTTAGGAAATATTTAATGGAAACAAGCATGCCTGTGAAACCAAAGCTACATGAAGAATAATTTCTGAAAATCTCCACCTAGAAATAACCCTTTCTGTGACTCAAATTAAAAGTACTTCTCTACGAAAAATTCGAAGGTATTGCCTCTAATTTGTATCCGTATTTAACTTAATTCATGCAAAATCATATAGAAATATATTTGTACGTGAAGTAGTCAAAGCCATGGATAGAATTGCGAAGTTAATTTATCCTAAAGCACCTCGCATGGAAACGAAAACTCGCAGTGCTCCATTCAAGAAATGTCCCAGTCCAATTACGGATGAAGCAGTCCTTGGGGAGAGAGTCATAGTTATTACTTTCTTTCCAAAGTTAACATTTTGCTTGAGACTGGGAACCGCTTTAGCCCGCGGGTAGATAGATTGGTTCTGAAAAGGATTCAGGTATGGATTCTTCACTTGGGCTTAAATCTATAGGACTTATAACAGCATTAGTGATCTTGAAGGAAAATTGAGCTAGTTTTCTTTCAGAAAAGTAATCGCCAAAAGGCTTAGAAGAGATACCACAACTAGGAAAAGAGAACTTTCCGGGCGGACATTTTTCGATGGAAGATAAAAATTTAGTTCTGGAATAATTTTGAAAGATTCGTTGAAGTGACTGCATTTAAATTTTGGCATTATTGTATGCAAGCGAGTTGATGCAATCAGATATGAGGTAGTGCTATTGTGTGTTGCTGTATAGTTAATTATATAATTTATAATTTTTAAATATATTCATTCTAATAAATTAAAAGATCACAATAATTTTTTTTTTTTCAAATTAAGAAGATTGTTTGAGTTAAAGTTCATGTATTGCTTTTTTACAATTTGGGAAATTAAAATATTGGTTTCACTTTTTTAAAAATAATTTTTAATGAATTATTAGACCTGAAAATGAATAAGTTATGAATTAATAAAATGAAATACACACATTTATTTACAAAGAGATAAACAATATATTTCGTACATAAAATAAAAATTTCGTTAAATATTGCATCATAAAGCAATAAAAATCATTCAATTTGCATACAATATTTAAGATATTCTATTTTTTTTTTCAATTAACATTAAAATGTTTGAAGCAATAGTTCATTCAGTGCATAATAGAAATACCAGAATAAAAAACAAAGGAAAAAATCGTCCTTTTTTCTTATTATTTTAACAGTCAAATTTCTTTCAACTAAATTCGCATAATAATGACATTTATGTTTTTACAAAACATTAATTATTGTGTGACTCAATAAAAAAAGCTATTTAGAGAAAAAAAAGACGTATAAAACATTTATTAATTAGGGAAAAATGATGATTACAGGCCTAAACATTGAGACAGAGTTACAGTATGAATTGCAATTTCTACTGAATTTTCTAACTGAGTCGAAGATCGATAGAACTGAGGCCAGTTAAGATAGCATCTATTGCATTTTTGTATTTTGTAATTAGGTTAGTTGAACCTTGTTTAACAGATGGGAGCTTTGCAATTAATGGATCAAAAAAATTTATCAGATTCTATCAAGATATCTTGTAGGGAATGATAAGGAATTTCACCCACTGAATAGAGAGTGGATCTTAAAATTCTTATGTGCAGAATGTGAAAGACTGGAGAAATAAAACGATACTAATGGTTAATATTTCAAGTTTCTTGGCCAGTAATGTTCAAATCGATTAGCGTGTTTGAGTCATGATTCAACTAACATTGTTCATGTGAAATAATATGGATTGCTACTTGTTAATCGGTGGTCATGTTCGCGGACTCGCGGCTGGCGTTACTTTTGTCTGGTCGTGTGCTGGACCCGTGGTGCCACTGAAGAACACCTGTGTAGCGAGAACATTAAAATTAGTTGAGGTCCCAAGTCCTCCCGTTGGGGTGGAGTGGAAGTTTGAAGAGGGAGGTGCCACTCAGGTATCCTCAATTTGACCGAGGTTCAAAACTACGAGATGTGTCACAAATTGCCCTCGTGTTGCTTCTCAGTGCGACGTTAAGTAAGCAATCGCTCAGTCGCACGTTAAATGAAATGTCCTTCAAACTCTGCTCGTAGTATTTTATTAATGGTAGGAGAAAAAGGAATAAACACAAACGTCATCCTCGTCAAATTCTTTGACGTCCGTCGTCTATTACGATCGAACGAATTTAGTGAGAACGACGTAATTCAAAACCAACCAAGTCGTCGCGTGACACAAGAGTAACGGAACATTTCGAATTCCTTCCTCAATAATCCTTTTAATTCTTCTTGGGTGATATTAATAAAAAATAATATAAGGTAGGCCTGTATTCCTGTATGACTAATTTGTTTGAAGTTAGTAAAATACTATCTGAAATTAAGAATTATTTCGAAGTTAATACCTTTAAGATTTGTTATATTCTCGGGGATTTAAGATTTGTTATATTCACGCGCATTCGAAATTTTATGCTTATGTTAAATTACTTATCTATTTTTTTAAATGCTTGAGAGATTCTGTTAAATTACTGAATGTTGCCTTGGGAAAACGTTTGCATGAAAAATATTAATCAAATAAACTCACAAGACTGCAAACTGCTTGAAAGAAAAACTAGGGGTGCAAAACTAATTACAATATTTATACATCTGTTGTTTTCTATACGGAATTTAAGCTTTTCTTTGTTTTTAATCACTGTATTCATGAAGTTATTCGCTTATAAATGAAATAAAATATTTTCTTAGTATAAAAAGTAGCCTCCTTAATGTAATTTTCTATTAAATGTAATTTTACTGTCCTTTACAGTTAATCCCGTTTTCGTTTCATAGGACAAATTAGTATTTTTTGCTAGAATTTCGTATTTTATGCAATTTAACGATAATTAAAGGCACAGAAAATGTTATTAGGAAAGGATTCTACTTCGCTTTAAAAGGTATCTAGCGTTGCATTAGCCTATTGGATGTTTGTTTTATTCAATTTATATTTGCAGAAATTTTGAAGCTAAAATAATTTATATTTAAAAACGCGAATTTTGTTACTTAATAACTATATGTTTAGAAAATATTTATCGTTAATTTTGCCGAATGTAACTATATTTATATCTCTATAACGATATACACATTTGTGTCATATTGATTTTTTTTTTTTTTATTTTTGGGGGTTGTATTTCTTGTCTATGATATTGAAACATTTTTTGATTAAAAAAATAAAAGTGAGATTATTTGAAAGTTTAACTCTGTTTTCGTAATAAAATTTCTACACTACAATATATATATATATATATATATATATATATATATATATATATATATATATATATATATATATATATATATATATAGACAAATTGAACTTTTGAAGCTTAGTATTATTCTTAATAATTTGAATTACTCCACTGTTCGAAGAAGGAAAACCTCACGCAAAAGGAATTAAGAAAAAACTTTTATTAACTGAATAACATCGCGGACTAAGCTTGAAAGGTAAAAAAAAGTGCAATTCAGCTTGAAATAAAAAAATAGCGAAATAAATTTGAAAACTCTTTATTTCACTATTTTTTTAAAGATGGTGAATTTATATAAGTCACAATGAAATAGTTTGCGAATTTACAATTATCTTAATTCGAAATTACATATCCAAGATAACCTACACAATGTTAGTTGGCAATACAACATCTTTATGAGATAGTACAATTCAAACTCCAAGCTCTGTTTCACAAAGCACTGCCGACTTCGCTTTCTCTATAGCAATAACTATATCTTAATACTTATTAGTTTATCAGTTACGAACTTCTCATTTATGCCTAAATTTAGTTTAATAGTTTTGTTGAGGAGATACTTCCTTTATTTTTACGAAAGGCATTAAGTAAGCTGTACTCCTTCGACTTGGAACATCGCTCTCTATTACGAACGCCTATAACGGGTTATAGTGAGTATCTCCCTCCGATATCATAATGAACATTTCTAACATTCTTTGATTCGAGAACCTTGACTTGTGAATTATATAAATCAGTTTTGCTTTGAAGTTGTACTTGGGATATTCGCGACCTTCCCTTTAGCTAACATATGTGATTGCTTTCTCATTTTATATTTTAAGATTTCAACTCCTTTTCAATAAAATGAAACGTGACATACGTAGATTAGATTAAATGCAAGACGTATGAATTTATTTAAGGTAATTCATAGGATTGAATATTAGATGCAGTAGGGAAATCAGTATAGTCGGCAGCTGACGTATAATCGAAATTACATGCGATTGTCGGCAGCAGATGGACTTTCATTTGCGATTCCTTATGGAGTGATCTTATATCGGAAGAAGTCAAATTTATTGCTCGGATCTTTGACTGTTTTGATAACAATCACTCTTACTCGAGTAAATTAGTAAGATTAAACTTTTATATGAATTCTTAACTATATTTCAAGTGCTTTGAGCTGGAATAAATGGAGAAAGAGAGGGAGAGAGAGAGAGTAATTCTGGGCATATTATTGATTTGCTGATTGATAAATTGTGTTAATCCTAATTCGTTGTCTCTTCATTAAATTGAGTTCATTCTACCATTAGTGACTATAAGAATTAATAACAATGACCGCTGAAACTAATGACAGAAAGGCATCACAAAGTATAGGGCATAGGAGAGAGGTTGGAGGAAGAGTGGGAGAGAGAGAGAGAGAGAGACTGAGAAAGATAAGAAAAGAACGAGATTAAACATGTTCATACGCTGCAAAGAAAGACTTAATTTGAAAGCACTTGACTTTTAATATGAAATAGTAATCTCGGACGGGGAATATTCAATGGGACGCAACTTACAAATTTTTATACTGACCTGGATCTACTTTGCCATTTGTAAGGTAAGTAAAATTTTATATTAATTTTTTGCTGCGGACGCTTGAAGGGTTCTACCTGTTCTGCAGTCTCGTAAAACCCATATTGATTTTAATTGTTCTGAAATAAGAAAATAATTAAATTAAAGATTTGACATATATGATTATTAGATTGCCTCTTGCTTGCGTAAACTTTTATTGAAACTCTGTGATGCTAATATTAAATATTCAAGCCGAGGCGTCACCCTCCATTGTTTATTAAAACAAGAAAATATAGTTCATTTAAGCTATTTTCACACTTACATAAACATTTACAGGAAATGAGCGTGAACTTGACCGAACAAATAGAATCGTTATAACAGGATAAAATCATACAATGGATTAATTAAAAACAAGAGCGAATAAGATGAGTATTTAGTACAAGAAAATAAAATTAGTATTTTTGAAGTTATCGACGCATTTGAGGACCCATGAACATTTCACTCTCACCTTATTACTGCGAGCTGTTGAAATAATAATTTTTTTTAACTGTACCATTGTTTGAAAATATTACTTTTAAGAATGTTATCCTTATAATTGAATTTTATCATTAATTATAATTTTATGTTTCTAATTGTTTATTATTTCTTTAAATAGAAAAAAATTTAGTCGGTATATGGAATTTAGTATTTATATTTTCATTAAAATTTAATTTTATTTAAGAGTCAAATATCGAAAAGGAAGAAAATTCCTAATTGCTGTTCAAGTAGATATTTTTTAGTTTCAATATTAAATTAAATGAAAACATTTAGTGATCTGTAAATCAAGCAACATACATAATCCCTTTTTTTTTTGTTTAACATATTTTTTTCACATATTTAATGATGACCTTCTCTAATATAAATGTTCAATGTTAAGATTTCGAATATGTGACGATAACTGATAAACTCCAATAAAATGTAAACCAATGTAAATTTTTGAATGATGAATATTTTTGAAATACGGTTTTTTTTTTTTTTTTTTTTAATTATGTGTCTAATTTTCAAGTAATAAAGTTTCCTTCAGATAATCTAAAACATTTTGCCTTATTCGCTAGGTAACTAAAAATTTTTTTTTAGAATTTCTTGAGAATGAATAACATTTTACTTAAAGGCGAAACTTTTTATTGAAAATCTTTTAAGAGGTTAAAATGAAAATTTTTAAGACTTTAAAATGAAGCATTTTGCTGATTTATTTGGTATTTATCATATAAGATTAATATTTAAATTGTTATTTTTTTTTCGTATATTCATGACCTCACGAAAATTATTATTTCGATTAATTATCATGTTATTAATTATTTATTTCCAAAATCAAGTTTTGTAATAAACTTTTAAATTTTCTTTATTGTGAGAAAATAATAGCATTTTCAAGGAATTTCAAAGATGCAATTTATTTACCATGTAAATAATGTTAAAAATTACTTAAATTGCTTGCCAATATTAAAATATGTAACCATCTTCAAGAATTTAATTGAAAAGTTCATTCACTTAAAATTTAAAACTAATTTTCTGAAAAAAAAATTATTGTAATCTTTGTAAAATCAAGTAAATTACTTTGCATTTGCTTCCTGCGAGACGCCTAATTAATTACGGAAAAGCGTACTACCGCTTATGATATATTCTCTTTCGAACTAGACTCCGCAAAAGAATGTTCAAAAGTTCTTTTCTTCTTGGATATTCACCCAACGACGAATCAATTAACGGAGTTTTCTGCCTACACAATTATGAAATAGCAACAATAACAAGTGCAGAGAAACGACGCATCTTCCATCATAATTCATTAATTGCATTATAACACTTCCGCGGATGCTTCATTAAAGATGCATAAACCACCCGCTGTATCTCGCAGGGGGAAGAAACTCCCAATGTTGTTCGAAACGGGGATGTAGAAGAGAGAAAAAAATTAACAAGGTCGTCTGAGATAAAAGGCAACCGGTGTAATATATGGTAATAAAATTGAGCAAAAATAATATGCGGTAAAATAGATACGATGAAGACGATGGAAGAAAGAAAGAAAAAAAAAATTAAAGAATCTTTGGCAAGGTGTCAAAAGTTTTCGCGGGACTCTCTTTCCTACCTACCATCTCTCCTTTTGAAGTTCTATAATGCGTTTCGAACGAATAATATTCTGTCGGTTGTTGATTAACTTCTAATTTGCATAATCCAATTTTGTGACGTACACACACAGGCATATGCAAATTGCAATAGCGATAACAGAAAGAGAAAGACGTTGTTACAAGAAAGGTCGATAAAATCATTATCTGCAAGCACTTAGTACTAATGGCGAGACTAAAGAAGAAACTTTTTTTTTTTTTGTTTGATATGAGAGAGGATAAGAAAAGGAACTCTCTTCAGTAGATTCGTTTTACTCAATGTATTTCCCGAACTAAACATCCTAGCCTTTCGTTTGTAGGGGGAAAAAAATTCTTCCTAGTTGCATTAGCATGTTTTTAATGAAATTTGGTTGTTATGTGCATCCGTGGGCTTTTGTATTCAACTTTACAATCACTGCTGTGGATATTAGATCTTGTCATTGTTAAAAGAGCATTGAAGTTAAACATACACGAGACTGAGCTATTCATATAAAGAATTCGATGTATCTTGAAGTTATTAGTTTATTTAACAATGTCTTTTAGTTATTGTTGTCATTCTTGAATCACTGGGAAGTGTATGTACTGGATACGAAGAATAAACCATCGAAAATTCCTCAACAGAATTATGAAGAGTTATATGCTACATTCCACGATTGTATTATAATATATTTAAATATTTAAAAGTAATTTTAATTGTTTTAATATATTTGTTTTACATAAAAAATTATCACAACCATACTGAAAAGTATTAATTTGTAACGTTCTACCTGTAGTTTCTTGCATGCGCATTTAGTTTAATTTTAATTAGCGTCGCACTAGAAGCAACACGAGGGCTATTGGCGACGGACCTCGTAATTTTGAACCACGGTCAAGTGACGAGCATGCGCATTTAGTCACTTACAAACTTATACTATTACATAGAAACGAATATCTAATTTAAAAATTTTTTTCTTTATAATTCCATCTTTAAATGTAATTTCAATAATAATAATATAAAAAAAGAAGAAGAGAAATATTACGTCAATGCACTAATTTTAGAAGGATCAATATTTTTATTTACTTAGTTTCATGCGATCAATCAATTGTTAGTTATGTACTTTAGTAAAAATATTCTGAAACTTTTGTAATTTAAATAATAATGTCAAATTTCTAACATTAGAAGTTGACATTTTTTCATTATATAAATAAATGAAAAACTATTTACAAAGAGAAAAGGATCTTAAAACATGATTTTTGTATTTTAATTCTTTGAAGAATTTTAATTTAACAATTTTCAATTTTTTTTGGGAGGAGGGGGGAGTTGAGGGAGGCTTAAAAGTGTTTATATGTTTTTTTTTTTAAATAAAACTATCTTATTATCTTGGTTATGTTATTTTAATGTGTGGTCTTTAGCTTAATATTATTAATACTTAATATTATCTTTAATTACTGTTGCAAAATATGACCCAAACTTGGAATATTTTTTTGAGTGTAAATATGTTCTAGCATTTGTATTATAACTATGTTTCTTTGTTGTATATTGAGTAGTAGTCTTCAACGTGGGGTACGCGTACTCTAAGTGTTACTCAAAGAGATACATGTGGGTACTTAATGATACATGTGTCACATAAGTGTGAGATTCTGTCATTGTTCATTGTGTCTCGTTTCATTGGTGTCGATTACAACTCAAGAACAATTAATTGACATGAGAGAAAGAATAGCACTACAATCCAAATTTAAAATCAAATCCCATCTTAAAATGTGGGTGACATTATAAAAGAATATCAAGATATATTAAGGACATCAACGAATGCAATTTTACCATTTGATTCTACATACCTGTGTGAAATAGCAGTTTTTGCGACGACAGTAATTAAAAATATGTAGAAATAATTAAGAGTTAGAACCAGATTTTTCGAATTATAGGACCATTAGGCGCATCTCTGTCTCTCTCTCTCTTAAACCTTATTTTACATAACATACCCTATATTACATAACAAATACAATCACATTTCTCACATCCGACTCTTAATTAAAAATGGGAATTTGTAATTTAATTAAAATGTTATGAACTCGTATGTTGTTCAAAATAAATATTGAATAATTTAAAATTTAACCACACACACATTCAGATATATATAT